>BQNB010005503.1:26759-101903 GCA_026074375.1 Tanacetum coccineum | reverse complement strand
TGTTTTTGCTGGACTATAACTGTTTTCAAACATTGCATTCATACAAAGGGATTTTCACAGGACATATATACATACACTACTTGTTGCATTAGTCGGGTCCTAAGTACCCACCTTTACCAGACTTTGTTCCATAGTTGGTTTATCCAGAGTTCATGCCACCATAGGACGAGGTACTCCCAGCTGAGGAGCAGCCCCTACCTGCTGTTGTGTCACCTACTGTTGATTCACTAGGCTATGTTCCTGAGTCGGATCCTGAGGATGATCCGAAGGAGGATGATGATGAGGACCTTGAGGAGGATCCTGTCGATTATCCTGCCGACGGAGGAGACGATGGCGATGATGAGGATGAGTCATCCGATGATGACGAGGATGATGATGTTGATATTGAGGGGGATGAGGAGGAGGAGCACCCAGCTCCTGCCGACTCTATAACTGTTGCTTTACCAACTGTTGATCATGCCCCATCTGCTAAGGAGACTATGTCGTTTGAGACCGACAAGTCTGCGGCCACACCACCACCACATCCTGCATACCGCGTTACTGCTAGGATGTCGATCCGAGATGAGCCACCTACATCATTTTGGTTTGAGGCAGAGATTGTCAGACTCCTTGCCATACCATCACCTGTATAAGTGCTGAATTAGATGAATATCATATAAACAAACATTAAATGCAGCGGAACAAGCACCTATCAACGGATCCATAGAGTCATATGATCAATCAAAGAAAAACAAGAAAAGTAATACCTTTGTTGCGTGATCGGTAGAATCAACCGGTGACCTTCACCCTAGAACGAAACACCAAGTGAAACCAAGTAATCAATGGAGATCACCTCTATGATGTATCCACACTACACTTCTTTGTATACCAATTGATGCTAGTCTAAACCCCGTAACTTTGGATTTCACTTTGAATAATCAAGATACAAAGTGATTGGAAAATAAGAACACAAAAACCCTTATAAAAAGAGTGTGTGTGCCATATGTATATATAGGGAGAGGATGGAAGAGATTTTAGGAAAGTTATTAATCACATTAATTAGAAAATCAATTAGGAGATAATAATATTAATGTTGATTGGTCAAACAATCTTATCCCTTCCTATACATGCATGAATGGCCGACCCCTATAGGGATTGTATAGGCCTCCTCTTTTGTTTTCCAAGTCCAATTAACTAAGTACAATACTTAGTTATTAGAAGCCCAATATTTATCCCGTGTTACATGGATTATTTATATACCGTAAATACAAAAAACACGATATATAAATGGTACCTCAGTGTATATGTGTGTGACCTCATAGGCTCACATGTGTCTAGCCATATAATTAGTTATTATGACACGAGCATACTCCAACACTGAATACATCGCCCTATTCGGCTGTTGTGCTCAAGTCTTATGGATGCGATCACAACTTACTGATTACGGCCTTGGATTCAACAAAATTCCAATGTACTTTGATAATAAAAGCGCTATCGCCTTATGCTGCAACAATGTTCAACACTCCCGATCGAAGCATATTGATATAAGATTCCATTTCATTAAAGAGCAAGTTAAGAACGGAGTAATAGAGCTTTACTTTGTCAACACAAAGTATAAGCTAGCAGACATCTTCACAAAAGCCCTGTGCAAAGAAAGGATTAATTTTCTGATCGACAAACTGGGAATGCGAAGTTTTACGCCTGAGACCCTGAAATAGTTGGCAGATGAAGCAGAAGAATAGTAGTGGTACCTATTATGATATCATGTATCATATGTATATATCTTAAAAACCAGAAAAACCAAAAATATTTTTCATTTTATAAAAACTTTTATAAAAAAAATACAAAATTAAAAAATGAGAAAAATTTAAAAAGAAGTTTTAAAATGGCATGTCTTTTGCAAACAATAATATTTACTTCCCTAGAAATGTCTTTCAATAAAGACACATGGTCATAAATAAAGTTCGTGCAAAAGTTCAATTGATTTCAAAACATGTCAAATGGCTTACTATTATTTCAGATAGTAACCCGCTTTTCACCCTGAGAAAAACATGTCGTCTAAAAGACAGTTGTTTCTAACAACGGGAATTTATTCTCGGGCATGGTCTACTTTACGACCATGCAAAGGCTTGTTTTTTACTTTGCAACACAACTCGTGCTTCCTATATACAAATTAATGTACGTGTTAGTGCATTTCTTTGTCAAAATAAGAGAAATCTTATTTTTATTGGTAAAAAGTTGTCTTCACAATGAATCAGTGTTTTCAGTAATCAAAAAAAGATTTTTCAAAGACAATTCGACCACTCAAACAATGACTACAACTCTTTAAATAGAAAACGGGTCATTATTTGAGGGGGAGCAATTTTCATCAAATAATCTTTTAAAACGGTCTTTTAAATTAAGTCACGAAATAAATGGATAAAGTTTTTGATAATGACGGATAACAAATTAAAGGGGAGTTAACTTATATTAACTACAAGGGCTTTAGATGTCATTTGTTTAAAACTTTATGGACTTTTTTGTAATTTGAGACATAGTGAATTCAGGTTTTAAACTACATTCGATCAATATTGCCAACACCTCATAGTTTGTAAAAGACATAGGAATGCTTGGAAATACTTTCATAGTTTTAAAAGCCTTGAAGTTGATTCTCACGAAATAGAGTTAAGCATATTAATTCTTCGAACACGATCTCAAGTATATGAGCGTACAAGGTTTTGCGGATTCTGAGGTATCAAAACCAGTAAGGGGGAATATTGAATATCCGAGGGCGTTACTTCATAGATCAATAGCACAAGATATGAGAACGACCACTAAATGTGTCGTTTTAAAAAGATACAGTGGATTAACAAAATACTTGTTCATTACATAAGCTCAAGGCTTCAGATTGTTCAACAATATAAGTAAAAATTTTGGTTTATAACAAATGTTCCCAAAATGTAATACGCCCTAAATCTTTAGTGCTGACTCTTCCAAAGAGTGACCCCCAATGTATTTGAGCACCTCGTGCCTTATTGACCTGAGAAAACATGCTTAAAACGTCAACATAAAGTTGGTGAATTCATAGGTTTATGTAAATCAATAGTAGGACCACAAGATTTCCAAGTGTATGATTAAGCAACAAATGCAAACATCATAAAAAGTAATTACGTTTTCCTAAGCTCATGACACTGAAGCTCGACATGTATGAATGCAATAAATTGCCAATAAATGCCTGTGAAAGATGTTCTAACTCGCAACATCCCAAATTCTACATGGTATACGTTTGTTGTCCAACAACCCGGCACAGTGAGTGCTACTCACCCAAACAGGGATGTCAATCCCAAATAGATCTATTTATAACATTCACGCTCACAATCTAGTGATTGACAGTTCATGAGAAAGGGCTCAGTGGGTTATCGCTACTTAGGTAAACACGTAATCATTGTATAAAATGTACACTTGCGTCCAATTTGTAAAACAAAGCATGTTCTCACCCCAAAGATGTAAATCATTTAAATAATTGTAAAAATATGGGGCTATGAACTCACCTTAGTAAATAGTCATCTGAAAATGATAATATATCCAAGTATAGCAAATGAATCACACTGTGAAATACCTAAGTAAATACGGCCAGTCTTAGTCTACAATTTAGGCTAAAGACTTAATGTATAAACTACAATAAACTGCTAGTTTATATATACTATTATCACTTGTGTGGTGGTGCACATGTTTTATGTATTTGTATTCACTTGATGGCTCTTGGAAAGGTATACGATTTCACGCATTCTTGTATACGTGTAAAAGTTATTAATAAATATTCGTATTTATTAAATCGTAGGTTTACTTGTATAATATCCGAATATAATTCGTCCGATTTGCTAAGTGTTCATTAAATTCACTTTTGTTTATAAAATAACCCTTAGGTTTTCCATAGTTACCAAAACAGTCCATAGGTTTAATAAATATATACTATTTACATTTTTAAACCTTCAAGTTTCAAAGTTTACACATTTAGTCCTCCAACTTTCCAACAATTATACTTTTAGTGCTTATATCCTCAAACAGTCCTTTAAGTTCCAGAGTTGTCAAAACAGCCCCTATAGGAAAACAGTTTTTGACAGTTTTGACCCTCAAGTTTACAAAGTTACACTTTTAGCCCCTTAACTTGTAAAAGTCACATTTTTAGTCCAAATAAGTTCTAATAAGGGACAATATGTTTCATTTGACTCCAATAAGCCACATAAGCTGTGCCAGCTTATAAATAAGCTCGGATGAGCTTATTTAGGCTTATTGGGCCTTATTTGGTTTGCTAAAGCCCATTAAGCAAAATAATGACCCGAATTAGTTGTCAAAGATACCTAAGTACTTATTAAGATTATTTAAGTTATAAAATCAGTTTGGCTTATTAATAAGCTCGGATGAGCTTGTTTGGGCTTATTGGACTCATCGGCCCAACAACCCTTACCCAAAAAGTTAAGAAAAGGGTTCATTAGGGTTTCCTTATTGATTCCAAATTGTTTTCTATCTTATTAAGCTTATTAGGGTCTGTTTTCTGTTTAGCTTATTAAATAAGCTATCACGGTTGTTAATGGGCTTTTTAGACCCATTATGGACCCGGTAGGCATTTTGAGCCTTTGGGCTTGTTCCTTTAAAGTCCAATAGCACCCTAGGACTATAATAAGCCCTATAAGCATACTAAACTTCTTAATAAGCTCAAAGAGCTTATTTAAAAGGCTTTGGACTTACGGTATGGCCTGTTGTACCTATTTGTGTTTAAGGAGCCCATTAGTGGCTCATTAAGGTTTTTCGTGTATGTGTTACTATCCAAAAAATCTAAGAAACTTCATAACCCTTCAATAAGCTTGAGTGAGCTTATTATTAAGCTGTGGGCCTTAACCTTCGGACTGTAGACCCATTATCGTCCGTTAATGAACTGTTTGGCCCAACGTGATCTGTTAGTGGTCCATTAGGCTTATTAGTGGTTTTAGGGTTTCGTTAAGCACCTTAAGCTACTATTAAGCCCCTTTAAGTTATACCTAAGCCAACCTATAAACTTGTTTATCCCATTTATGGGCTTCGTGGCCTAACAGTAGACTTAGACATCCATTGTGGTGCGTTGTGGGACTTCAACCCCTAGCAAAACAAAACGAGTTTGTCCAGTACCCTTTTTGTGTTTTTATACTATGCATGCACATGTTAATTTAGTTAGTATATACGTTCCTAAGCCAAGCCATCGAGTTTTTATGAAATGTTCACGTGTAGTTTTCTTACAATGTCGTATATAAGGTATATTGTATACGTCGATGTCCAAGTTTTCATATTAGCAATGCCTTTAAGCCCTAGTTTGACATTAACCCCATTTGTACATGTGTTTTTAATGGGTTCTTGCACCACACAAGTATATCATACATATATATAGGTACGTGTATCACGTATTTAACGTGACACAAGTCTAGAAATTAAAAAAAAAACTAAACTATGAATTGCATTATGTCGTGAGAGACTTACAAAGGGTCCTAGTGTCTTGTTCGGCACACACGATCGAATTAACCTAACCAAAGCTTCAAAGCTTATTCCAATACCAAATCTTAGCTCGCGTATTCCTTGTGAACCCGTATGAAAACCCTTAGTAGTGTTTGTGTGTGCGAATAAAATCAAAGAGAGTGTTTGGTTGCGGTTCGTGACCCAAACAAAGAAGCAAGTACGGGTTTAGTTATTTGAGTGTTTTGTGATTTGTAAGAGTGTTCAATGGTAAGAATGTGTGAGTATTTATAGGCAAATTAGCTAGTTAACTTTCCTAGTTACTCAACAAACCAAACCGTGCCCTATATCCTAGTGGTTTTGTGGTTTTGGTTAATCACACATTGTTTTGTTAAAACCACAAAGTACCATTTTTAATTACAAGGATTTTGGTACAAGATTTACCTAGGATTATGAAAATCTTATGAATTGTGTATATACATGCATGTGGCCGGGTATAAAAGGGAAAAGGGAGAGCAAAATGGTTATTAACCATTGTGTAATGAGTTAACTAGGGACGTGTTGTACAAACCTTAATTAAAACTTAGATGTACATGTACTTAGTGTAAGTCACAAGGATTTTTTTAGTTATCCTTATCCCCATATTCGGCCATAGTGGGTATTAGTACAAGAATTGATTAAATTTTATGTTTAAGGTTTATAAGTGGGTATTGGTTTGAGTCTAGGTAAGTCTAGGTATTTCCGGGGTGTGTCCAAATGTATTTTATTACGAAACGTAAACCTTTTACGTGACCAATAAAAATAAACTACGCAAAGTTAATAATTATCTTCCTAATAGTTATATAACACTTGGTTGATGTAAACTTTAATTTATTTGATGACCGTTTACATTACATGATTATTTCTAGTCTACGCGATTTAGCTTAAAAGTTAAATTAAAAGTAAACGCTTTTCGGACAAAATAAATAGTGACGAATAATAGGAGTCATAAAATTACCTGAAATTGAGAAATGTTACAGTCTCCACCCGTTAAAAGAGCTTTGTCCTCAAAGCTTAAGACCTTGTAGTGGATGAAGATGCCCGGTTTATGAAGAGTTATGGGTATTTCTGTTTGAACGCATCTTCACGTTCCCAGGTGAACTCAGGACCTCTCCTAGAGTTCCAGCGAACCTTAACCAATGGTATCCGACTTTGATTTAATCATTTGATCTCCCGTTCCATGATTTCAACAGGCTTTTCCACAAACTGGAGCTTATCGTCAACATGAATTCCTTCTAACGGCATGACCAATGGTTCGTCAGCGTAACATTTCTTTAGATTAGACACATGGAAGGTATGATGAACTTTGCTCAACTCTTGGGGAAGTTCTAGCTTGTAGGAAACTTTCCTAACTTTGGCTAACACCTTGAAAGGTCTGACATATCTCGGGTTCAACTTACCCCGCTTACCGAAATGTACAACCCCTTTCCAAGGTGAGACCTTGAGCATAACCCTATCCCCAACTTCAAACTCCATTGGCTTTCGCTTCAAATCAGCGTAGCTCTTTTGTCGATCCTGAGCAGCTTGAATTCTCTGCTTGATCAGGACGATCTTTTCCGTTGTTTCTTGGATCAATTCTGGACCAGTCAGTTGAGCTTCTCCAACTTCGGCCCAACACACAGGTGATCGACATTTTCGGCCATAAAGTGCCTCATATGGTGCGGCCTTTATGCTAGCGTGATAACTGTTGTTATATGAAAACTCGGCTAGTGGCAAATGCTTAACCCATCCCTTGCCAAAATCGATCACGCAAGCACGTAGCATGTCCTTGAGAGTTTGGATAGTTCTCTCGCTCTGGCCGTCAGTTTCTGGATGATACGCAGTGCTCATACTTATATCTGTACCCAAAGCTTTCTGAAATGATTTCCAAAAATTAGATGTGAATCTCCCATCACGATCACAGATGATTGACACAGGTATTCCGTGTCTTGCTACTATCCTGTTCAGGTACAACCTTGCCAACTTGTCTAATGGATCATTCTCCCTTATTGGCAAGAAGTGAGCAGATTTTGTAAGTCGATCCACAATCACCCAGATGGTGTCAAAACCTTGTGACGACTTAGGAAGCTTGGTGATAAAATCCATCGTGATATTATCCCACTTCCACTCGGGTATTGCTGGTTGTACTAACAGTCCTGATGGCCTTTGGTGTTCGGCCTTGACCTTCACATATGTCAAGCACTTACTAACATATGTGGCGATGTCAGCCTTCATGTTTGGCCACCAATATAGCTTCTTCATGTCTTGATACATATTTTCGGAACTGGGATGGATAGAATACTTTGACTTGTGGGATTCATGCATAATCATGGATATTAAGTCTCTATAGCAAGGTAACTAACTCCTGGCGTGTAAACATAGAGTTCCATCAGCGCGTGGTTCCAACCTTTCCTTAGGTATATCCTTTCTAATCATACCGCCTACATCTTCATTCATAAGATTCTCTGGTTTTTGGGCTTCAATCTGAGCTTCTAAAATTCGTTTGGGAAGATTCAAGCCAATAGTCATAACAAGGCTCGAACCCACAGTGGCTCAATCCGCTCCTTACGGCTTAATGCATCAGCCACTACGTTTGCCTTCCCTAGATGATAACGAATGTCACAATCATAGTCACTTAGCAATTCAAGCCAACGGCGTTGCCTCATGTTAAGCTCCTTTTGATCGAGAATGTGTTGTAGGCTTTTATGGTCGGTGAACACGGTGCATCTGGTTCCATATAGATAGTGTCTCCATATCTTTAGAGCAAATACCACCGATCCAAGTTCTAAATCATGATTGGTGTAGTTCTTCTCATGAACATTTAACTGTCGAGAAGCATAGGCAATCACCTTCTCTCTCTGCATCAACACATCACCTAAACCTTTATGTGACGCATCACAATAGACCACAAAGTCTTCGCTTCCTTCAGGTAAAGCCAAAATTGGCGCACTGCACAACTTCTACTTTATCCACTGAAATGCGTTCTCTTCATTTTCACCCCAGTCAAACTTGATTCCTTTCTGAGTAAGCTTCATCATTGATTTAGCAATCTTCGAAAATCCTTCGATGAACCTTTGATAGTAACCAGCAAGACCTAAAAATTAGTGGATCTTCGTCGGTGTCTTAGGGGTCGCCCAATCTTTGATAGATTCTATCTTGGCTGGATCTACGTGTATGCCTCTGCTATTAATGACATGCCCGAGAAATTGTACCTTCGGAATCCAAAATTCCCATTTTGAAAACTTGGCATACAACTTCTCCTTCTTAAGCAATTCCAAAATGGCCTTAAGATGTTCTTCATGCTCTTTCTTGTCCTTTGAATAAATAAGTATGTCATCGATGAAGACAATTACAAACTTATCCAAGTAAGGCTTGCATACTCGGTTCATGAGGTCCATGAATACTGCAGGTGCGTTTGTCAGTCCGAATGGCATAACCTGGAACTTGTAATGACCATACAGAGTTCGGAATGCCGTCTTTGGAATGTCTTGCTCTCGTACTCTAAGCTGGTGATATCATGATCTCAGATCTATCTTCGAATAAATACTGGATCCTTGGAGTTGATCAAATAGATCATCAATCCTCGGGAGTGGATAATGATTCTTCATTGTCAGCTTATTTAACTCCCGGTAGTCAATGCACATCCTGAATGACCCATCCTTCTTTTTGACAAACAAGACTGGGGCTCCCCAAGGTGAGGAACTAGGTCTTATGAATCCTTTGTCAGAAAGCTCTTGTAGTTGTTTTGATAATTCCTTCATTTTGGATGAAGCCAATCGATACGGTGCTTGAGCTATGGGCGCGGCTCCTGGAATCAGATCGATTTGAAATTCCACTGGTCGAGTCGGAGGAAGACCTGGCAAGTCCTCGGGAAACACTTCAGGAAAGTCTTGGACGATTGGTACGTCCTTAATTTGTTTTCCTTCTGACTTGTCCTCCTCTTTCTTGGCGGATATCTGCGCCAAAAAGACCTGGCATCCCTTCGCCATGTACTCTTGAGCTTTTGAACATGAGATAACTGTCAACCAAGATTCTCTCCCGTTGCTACTTTCGTTGCCACAAAAAGTCAAAGTTTCATTCCCATAGGGAACTTGAACAAGTTTCTCATCGCACACGATCACGGCGTGACATCTTCTTAACCAGTCCATACCGATAATGACGTCGAAACTACCCAGTTCTACGGGCATTAGATCTATGTTGAACGGATGGTCTAAGAAATTTAAAGTGCAACCTCGTATAATAGTGTCTATCCCGACTATTTTCCCATCAGCTAATTCGACATCATAACTATTTTCTAATGGAGTTGGGGCGATGTTAATCAGGGAACTAAATGCAGTGGATATAAAGCTTCTATCGGCACCAGTGTCGAATAAGATAGATGCATAGTGGTTGTTTAAGAGGAACGTACCCGTGACGATATTGGAGTCCGGGTTTCCCGATGCATTCCCTCTCTTCTCTGCATTCCTAACTGCATAAACCCAGCCTTGTGCATTCCCATTCCCTCCATCCTTATTCTTCAACTTAGGACAATCTCTCTTAAAATGCCCTGGTGCTCCACACTCAAAACAATCATTCCCCTTAGGAGCTGCCCCATTGCCCTTCTGAGTATTAGCAACATTTGTGTTACCAGTACTCCTACAATCATGGGCAAAGTGCCCTACCTTGTTGCACTTGTGGCACTTCTGGGTGCACGGGTCATTATGGTGAAAATGGTACTTGGTGCACTTGGGCAAGTTTCCCTCATAGGGTTTCTTCTCACCACTCCCCATATTGTAGACCTAGGCTACATTTTGCTTCTTGAAGGGTTGTTGTTGGTGTCCATGGTTGTTTCTGGATGAATCATCTGCCTTCCTCTTGTTATCAGATTTTTCCGCATAGGCACGGAGTTTCTGATCCACCAAGTCGTTGTCCAACTTAATCGTATCATCCAACGTCTTGGGCTTGGAAGACTTCACATTCCTATAGATGTTATCAGGAAGTCCACGGATGTACTTGTTGATCTTCTCAGTTTCATTAGTACAGAACTTGGTACATATCAGGGTTAGCTCTTGGAAACGTTCAGTGTATGCTGGAACATCGTTCCCTTTAACCTTTAGGTTCCACAACTCAATTTCTAGTTTCTAGATCTCACCCAGTGGACAATAATTGTCCGTCATTTTCTTCTTGAGTCCTTCCCAAGTCATTGCATATACCTCTGGACCTAAAGTTCTTATCTGACCGTTCGACCAAGTCAAAGCAACACCTAACAGAGTGCAGGTGGCAAACTTTACCTGATTCTCAATCGCACAACCACTGATATTAAAAACTGACTCCATCTTTTCAATCCACCGAGTTAAACCGACCACGCCTTCAGTTCCTTTGAAGTTCAAAGGTTGACATTTCATGAAGTCAGCTTAGTAATAAGGGCGTGCAGTTTGCACATTCATTCGGTCATCCCCGTGCGAACTATGGCTTGCGTCTCCATTGGTGGAGTTTCGCTGAAGAGCTTGATCAATCATAGCTTGGACAAATTTTGGAGTCATGTTGTTTAGGTTGGTGTTGTCAGTAGGGGTATTCTGTCCTCGTCTGGTCGTAGGTGCCATGATTTGTCTAAATCATAAGAGACAACACGTGAGGTCACCATCATAACAAGGTACATAATAATTTACAGATGTGATGTTAACACAAGAGAGGTATATAGTACAACATAACACATCTATTTCATTCCTAACTTAGAAATTTTTTACATGAAATAGTTTCTGATTACACAAAATACGATACAAAAGATCTAAGGCTATGCTAGCGGGGAAAAACCCCTAATACTTAACATTCATGTACAATGACTTAGCAAGATAATAACATAAACTACTAGACGTGACTTTCAGCATCCGCAGAAGCATCCTGATGATCTGGAATCCTAGCATCTAGTGCTGGCTGCCTAGCTCTCAGCTGTCCTCACAGTGCTAGCAACTCGGTCTGCATGTCGCCCATCTCTCGCCTCATGTCTCTCATCACACGGAGAGTCTCTACCATCTGTGCCTGATGCCTACGATCAGTCTCTTGAAGCGCTGCTATCTCAGCCTGCTGCATCTGAATGCGAGTCTCATGTACCTAATGTTGTATCTGAATAAGAGTACCTTGCAGCTGTAGCTGTGTCTGATGTGCTTGGAGATGGGTCTCGTGTGCATACACATGATCACGGTGGGTCTGAAGCTCCTGATGGGTCGCCTGACTCAATCCTATCGAGTGAGCCCAAACCTCTCGGGAAGCATAAGCCTCCTCCTCCACCATCCATACTGTCTCCTGGAGGGTCATCCTATCCCCCATAAGCAAGTCGACCCGCTGCGAGTCTATATCGACTCGCTGTGATATACGAGACCTACTATCCTGAGCATCTTATAGTAAGGCATACAAGTCCTGTGTATCATGCTCATAGAGCTCAGCAAGCTCTGTGACCCTAGTATTGACCTCTCCCACGGTCATAGGTGCTATCTCAGGGACTGCCTCTGCCAGATCTACCCAAGTATCTATAATACCATACCCAACCTCACTAATCCCCTGTCGTCTCTCTTTAGCATCTACGGTGCTAAAAAACCAATAATCTACCCCTCGATCTCTGGTAGGTCTGGCAGTAGAACTCTCCCCGATCTCATATCTAGAGCCTAGAGTGGACAAACACAACCTCTTGCAAGGTGGCTGCTCGGACTTGGGAATATCATCCCTACGGTCAACAGGTGGTGGTAGTGGAGGTGATGGTAATGCGGCAGTAACTGCATCAATAAGGGCCTGAGTAGAGGCTCACCTGAGTGTCTGGATTTGGGTTGAACACCCAGATGATGGTAGTAATGGTGATGGCACTGGTGGTGGTGATGAATGTGCAGGTAGGGCCATGCACCTAGCAAGGCGCTCTCCTGCAGAGGGTGGTGATAGTGAGATAGGTGGTGATGGTGATGGAGTAGTCATGGCCAGAAGTCTCTCAATCTCTGCCTCTGGTGGAAGGGATATGGAAGCCTGAGGCCCGACAGTAATCCTAGCCCCAATAGTAATGTCAGTGGAGGGTGGTGGTATAACAGGCTCTGTTCCTTCAGGTGGGATAACAGGCTCATCAGCAGGTACAACAACAACAGAGTCGGCCAGAGCTAAGTGCTCCTCCTCTTCCTTGTCCTCATCATCCTCATCCTCATCATCAGCGTCATCCCTAGATGAATCGCCGTCATCATCATCTCCATCATCTCCCCCGTCCATAGGATAGTCAACCGTACCATCCTCTGTCTTATCGTCCTCGTACTCCTCTGGATCCTCCTCGAGATCCGACTCAGTAACATATCCGGGTGACTCAGCAGTAGGTGAATCAACAAGAGGTAATGGCTGCTTCTTAGCTAGAAACTCATGCTCATCCTCCAATGGTATATACTCAGGGTATATAGGCTCTGACACGTAGTCAGGATCATGTGCCTGTACGAACATAGGCTCACGCTCATCCTCGTCCTGAGGAACTGGCGGTGTCTGTGGATCCTCTGGGCCTGGTATGTAATCAGGTGACGGTGGGGCTACTGGCTGTATAGGGAGTCCGTCGTATCCTAATACGATGACCCGTGGAATGCCTCCCTCAGATATCTCCTCATCATCGGCTCCCCAGAAGACTCTGCCTGGCTCAGAATCGGTATAGACGGAAGTGTAGGTAACCGCAGATGATGCAGAAGACATGACTACTGCAAAAAGCAAAAATAACTTATATAAGTATTTCTTATAAGAGAGATCGGTATGTTAGGTCTATAAGCTTTAATTATAAGAGTGGTCTCTATGTTATATCTATAAGACTCTTATAGTACTATACGTAGTATAATTTATATACGCATATATCAATCATGTAAGCACTTAGTAACCTACTAATGCTAAAATAGTGTGTATCATGTAAGCATATATGTGCTAGATGCAAACAAGTAATGCATGTATGTCCCGTGCAAATCCCATTTGTGAAAACAGCGTTTGAAAATGGTTATAGTCCAGACAAAAACTTTTGACCTGGTTCTCTATAACCTTGGCTCTGATACCAATCTGTAACACCCCCAAATCTGGGTTGCAGCGGAATGTTGAATATCCGAGGGCGTTACTTCATAGATCAATAGCACAAGATATGAGAACGACCACTAAACGTGTCGTTTTAAAAAGATACATTGGATTAACAAAATACTTGTTCATTACATAAGCTCATGGCTTCAAATTGTTCAACAATATAAGTAAAGATTTCGGTTTATAACAAATGTTCCCAAAATGTAATACGCCCCAAATCTTTAGTACTGACTCTTCCAAAGAGTGACCCCCAATGTATCTGAGCACCTCGTGCCTTATTGACCTGAGAAAACATGCTTAAAACGTCAACATAAAGTTGGTGAATTCATAGGTTTATGTAAATCAATAGTAGGACCGCAAGATTTCCAAGTGTATGATTAAGCAACAAATGCAAACATCATAAAAAGTAATTACGTTTTTCTAAGCTCATGACACTAAAGCTCGACATGTATGAATGCAATAAATTGCCAATAAATGCCCGTGAATGATGTTCTAACCCACAACATCCCAAATTCGATATGGTATACGTTTGTTGTCCGGCAACCCGGCACAGTGAGCGCTACTCACCTAAACGAGGATGTCAATCCCAAATAGATCTATTTATAACATTCGCGCTCACAATCTAGTGATTTAACAGTGTTCATGAATAAAGGGCTCAGTAGGTTATCGCTACTTAGGCAAACGACGTAATCATGATAATATGTACACTTCTCCAATTTGTAAAACAAAGCATTTCTCACCCCGAAGGATGTAAATCGATTTTAAATAATTGTAAAAACAAAGGGCTATGAACCACCTTAGTAAATAGTCCCTCAGAAAATAAAATATATTCCAAGTATTGCAAATGAATCACACCGTCAAATACATAAGTAAATACGGTCAGTCTTTCGTCCACAGTTTAGCTAAAAGACTCAAATTGTAGAAACAACAATAAACTGCTAGTTTTATAAATACGGACTGTTATCACTTGTGTGGCGGTGCACATGTTTTATGTATTTATATTCACTTGATGGCTCTTGGGAAGGTATACGATTTCACACATTCTTGTATACGTATAAAAGTTATTAATAAATATTCGTATTTATTAAATCGTAGGTTTACTTGTATAATATCCGAATATAATTCGTCCGATTTGCTAAGTGTTCATTAAATTCACTTTTGTTTATAAAATAACCCTTAGGTTTTCCATAGTTACCAAAACAACCCCTAGGTTTAATAAATATATACTATTTAAATTTTTAAACCTTCAACTTTTAACGTTTAAACATTTAGTCCTCCAACTTTCCAACAATTATATTTTTAGTGCTTATATCCTCAAACAGTCTTTTAAGTCCAAAGTTGTCAAAACAGCCCCTAGAATTATAGGAAACAGTTTTTGATAGTTTTGACCCTCAAGTTTACAAAGTTACACTTTTAGCCCCTTAACTTAAAAAAGTCACATTTGTACTCCAAAAAAGTTCTAATAAGGGACAATATGTTTCAATTGACTCCAATAAGCCACATAAGCTGTGCCAGCTTATAAATAAGCTCGGATGAGCTTATTTAGGCTTATTGGGCCTTATTTGGCTCGCTAAAGCCCATTAAGCAAAATAAATGGCCCGAATTAGTTGTCAAAGATACCTAAGTCCTTATTAAGCTTATTTAAGTTATAAAAATCAGTTTGGTTTATCAATAAGCTCGGATGAGCTTGTTTGGGCTTATTGGACTCGTCGGCCCAACAACCCTTACCCGAAAAGTTAAGAAAAGGGTTCATTAGGGTTTCCTTATTAATTCCAACTTGTTTTCTATCTTATTAAGCTTATTAGGGTTTGTTTTCTGTTTAGCTTATTAAATAAGCTGTCACGCTTGTTAATGGGCTTTTTAGGCCCATTATGGACCCGGTAGACATTTTGAGCCTTTGGGCTTGTTCCTTTAAAGTCCAATAGCACCCTAGGACTATAATAAGCCCTATAAGCATACTAAACTTCTTAATAAGCTCAAAGAGCTTATTTAAAAGGCTTTGGACTCACGGTATGGCCTGTTGGGCCTGTTTGGGTTTAAGGAGCCCATTAGTGGCTCGTTAAGGTTTTTCGTGCATGTGTTACTATCCAACAAGTCTAATAAGCTTCATAACCCTTCAATAAGCTCGAGTGAGCTTATTATTAAGCTGTGGGCCTTAACCTTCGGGCTGTAGGCCCATTATCGTCCGCTAATGGACTGTTTGGCCCAACGTGATCCGTTAGTGGTCCGTTAGGCTTATTAGTGGTTTTAGGGTTTAGTTAGGGTTTCGTTAAGCACCTTAAGCTACTATTAAGCCCCTTTAAGTTATACCTAAGCCAACCTATAAACTTGTTTATCCCATTTATGGGCTTCGTGGCCCAACAGTGGACTTAGACGTCCATTGTGGTGCGTTGTGGGACTTCAACCCCTAGCAAAACGAAACGAGTTTGTCCAGTACCCTTTTTGTGTTTATATACTATGCATGCACACGTTAATTTAGTTAGCATATACGTTCCTAAGCCAAGCCATCGAGTTTTTATGAAATGTTCACGTGTAGTTTTCTTACAATGTCGTGTATAAGGTATATTGTATACGTCGATGTCTAAGTTTTCATATAAGCAACGCCTTTAAGCACCCCCCACCCCCCCCCCCCCCCCCCCACATTAGTTTGACATTAACCACTTTTGTACTCATGCATTTTTGTCAATGGGTTCTTGCACCACTCAAGTATTCATACGTATATTATTAGGTAGTGTGTCCGTATTTTAACGTGACACAAGTCTAGAAATTAAAAGAAAACTAAACTATGAATTGCATTGTGTCGTGAGAGACTTACAAAGGGTCCTAGTGTCTTGTTCGAGCTAGGCAAGCAAACCAAATGCACACACGATCGAATTAACCCAACCAAAGCTTCAAAGCTTATTCCAATACCAAATCTTAGCTCGCGTATTCCTTGTGAACCCGTATGAAAACCCTTAGTAGTGTTTGTGTGTGCGAATAAAATCAAAGAGGGTGTTTGGTTGCGGTTTGTGACCCGAACAAAGAAGCAAGTACGGGTTTAGTTGTTTGAGTGTTTTGTGATTTGTAAGAGTGTTCAATGGTAAGAATGTGTGAGTATTTATAGGCAAATTAGCTAGTTAACTTTCCTAGTTACTCAACAAACCAAACCGTGCCCTATATCCTAGTGGTTTTGGTTAATCACACATTGTTTTGTTAAAACCACAAAGTACCATTTTTAATTACAAGGATTTTAGTACAAGATTTACCTAGGATTGTGAAAATCTTATGAATTATGTATATACATGCATGTGGCCGGGTATAGAAGGGAAAAGGGAGAGCAAAATGGTTATTAACCATTATGTAATGAGTTAACTAGGGACATGTCTGTACAAAACCTTAATTTAAACTTAGATGTACATGTACTTAGTGTAACGGCACAAGGATTTTTTTAGTTATCCTTGTCAATATTCGGCCAATAGTGGGTATTAGTACAAGAAAATTGATTAAATTTATGTTAGGTTTATAGTGGGTGTTGGTTTGAGTCTAGGTAAGTCTAGGTATTTCCGGGGTGTGTCCAAATGTATTTTATTGCGAAACGTAAACCTTTTACGTGACCAATAAAAAAAATAAACTACGCAAAGTTAATAATTATCTTCCTAATAATTATATAACACTTGGTTGATGTAAACCTTTATTTATTTGATGGCCGTTTACATTACATGATTATTTCTAGTCTACGCGATTTAGCTAAAAGTTAAATTAAAAGTAAACGCGTATCGGACCAAAATAAATAGTGACGAATAATAGGAGTCATAAAATGACCTAAAATTGAGAAAGGTTAAAAGCCTTGAAGTTGATTCTCACGAAATAGAGTTAAGCTTATTAATTCTTCGAACACGATCTCAAGTATATGTGCGTACAAGGTTTTGCTGATTCCGAGGTATCGAAATGAGCAAGGGGGAAGGAGTAGATGTATACTTGATAGACTCTATGGCCTTCTTTTAAGCTTGTCTTCATGGTTAGCTTCTTTTGATGTTAGGCCTTTCTTTGTTTCTTTTGGGTGCACTATTTCAATCAAATGGTGAAAGAGACATCTCATCATAATTTAGTATGCATCATTTGAGTTCCCAGGGGAAAGTGTTAGGAGAATAATTATTTAAAACGTAAGAAGAATTCTGTCTGATTCAATAAATGCTTCCTCAAACGGTTAATCGCTAAGCTTATTCTTAAAAAGAGTAGAAATATTTGATAAAAGAGGTACACATAGGTTTGATAAGTATGGACTGAGTCCCCCTCTTTAAGTTAGTCCAGTATTCTGCAGAGAAATGTGTACATTTGGGACTTAGTTGACTTAGGTGTTATCATTTAGACTACTTAAAAGGAATAATTGTGACATCCAGGACTTAGTTGACTTTGGTGTTTCAATTTATATCATAACTATCCTGAAGAGAAAAATGCGCTCATCTGGGACTTAATTGACTTTGGTGTTGCGGTATCAAATTCATGAAAGGGTTAAGTATGTACTTTGGATATTTGGGCTTTATACATCAAGACTGCTTGATGCGGCTTCCAAGAAAGTTCTGAATCTACTAAGAAAATGATGCTGGGGGGTTTTTAGGGGGCTGTATGAAGCTAAGCATACATCAACACAGAAATAACCAACAAACCACAAGCTAAAGTAACATATGTATCTGAATCTGTTCATTCTCAATGGTTTTTGTAGCAAAGACTTTCGTAACTTGGAAAGAAAGTTGAAGCCATGTCGAAGAGTGCTTGGACAGAGAAAGATCTGATTGACGACTTCTTGAAAAAAAGAAGGTTAATGAGGAGCTTAGAAAAGTTCGTTGGTGGGAGCTTGTATGAAGAGCCCTATGACTGCTACAAAGGAACCATATGATTCTATCATCTTGTTGTTCTATCATTAAGGTTCAAACCTCGTACATATAATCTTTTGAATATATAATGTGTAGTGTCAGACTTAAAAATTAGGCATATAGGTTGTTTGAGTATGATTTTCAAGGAATTTTCTTAGTAAATTAAAAAATTTCAAATTAATCATAATCAAAACACTATTATAATTCCAGACAATTCATAATTGGAGGGGGTATTATAACTCGTTACTGTTAGCATTATTGTGTAACATTTTATCCCCGAATGTTTAATCAATTAATATCCAAAATATCATGGGATTAACATTTTAGATAAGGGGAAAAATGTGATTAAACTGAATCTAATTTGTATTGAATTGTGATTGAATAAAATGGACTCAATGCACTCCACACTTAGCATGTACTACGATTACGATGCACATGTTAAGGGGGGTAGTGATGATGAAAAACTCTCAAAGTGTAAATCTTTTGATATTTATATCAAACACTTTGATTGAATTTCAATGATTTTGGTTTTGATTGTGATGGAATACCCTAAAGACCGACCATGTACTTAAATTTATGACAGTTAGAGGTGCGTTGGGCATAGGTATTCAATTCCTTATGATCAGCAGAACGGAGGGATCTACCCAGGGATATCTACTAGATAGTGTAGAGGTCCTTAGGTATGATATAAAAGGATAAAAAGTGAGAATCGGGAATAATGCCGACTGAGATGGAGCTAACACTGGAACAAACCCAACATGGTGTTAGTTATGAAGTCTTGGTAAGCATTGAAGGGGTTGAAGAATGAAAAAGAGTTGTAAGGATAAAGGGTGAAAAGAAAGAAGCCCTCCATACACTTAGGCAGAAACCGGGTCAATACATAATCTGTCAGAAACACTAAGTTGTTGTCTGGCATTAAAGACAGTCATGGACCCAATGACGTTATGCAAAACCCTCCCTAGCCACTCAAGGTCTCTCAACAGACTCTTGTTTCATTTCTCACGGAGATTACATGCATTTCTATCAACTTTCTCACTCCGAGTTAATTGATATTGAAAAGGTGGTAGTCTGCTCCAGCCTCCGATCACTAAAAACAAAGTGCACTATTGAGTCTAGAGCCAAAAGAGATCATCCATAAATATCATTAGGACACTTGTCAAATTATGCTTGCTAAGTCACACAATATGAATAACAAGATATATGTTAAGAGTCCTACGCATTATCCTTGTGATTTTGCCAGAACATCCGAGTGACATTATTCACAGTGAAGATGGAAATCCTGCTTGAGCCTACATCAAACAAGCTTATGGTAGGTGACTTGTGCGATTCTTATGAATCAAACTTGTGACAACTGGAAAGCAACAATGGTGCGATTCTTTATGAATCAAACTTGTTCCAGGTTATGGATCGACGATTAATGAATTTTAAATTACTTAAAACTCTCATTGTGTTACAAAACCAATTTAGCAAGTGATACGTCGATTGATTTTCAAATTAATTTTTCTTATTTAATTCGGTGAGACAGTAAATCACTGGTTTCACTTTTATCGTGATTTGCATTGAGACGTTCCGATAATGAAACATGATGAGTACGTGGAATTATATTACATATGTGTTGTTAGAAAGATTCAATACTACAGCTGGAAATCCTGTCAAGAAGATTCTTCTTAAATTGAATCTATCTGATCACAGGTCGATCCTCATGGATTTGAAGGTTACTCCAACCAAACACGGACGAATGACAAAGCCATATTCGTCCCCCTTCTTTATTGCTAAATGTTTTAATGCATAACATTTAAAGATGGAGGTGAAGGTGAAGGTACCTGATTCCAGTTGTCTCAACGATTCATAACCACATGCTTATACCCGACCGACAAATATAAAGACATCATGAAAGCTCAAGTACATGTTTCAAGATTTCTGCTACTCTGATACCATACGTCCTTCTCGAAGCGACGAAGTGTTAAAGCTAAAGAACTTCAAGAAAGATGATCATTACAACTTTTAAGTTATCAAATCAAGAATGGTATGAGCATGTCGGTCTCAAAGTCATAAGTTTCACAAGATGGCAAAGTTTACAAGATGGCGAAGAGATTATGCTTGGTAGTTGCTCAAGATCACATACTCACATACAAGTGAAAGATAAAGGAACAAGCTTTATCCTAAAGTAAATGCTCACTAAGCCATATTCACAAGAAAAAATAAAGAAAAGATGTCTACGAGCTGAAGACTAAAGATAAAGCATAGTATGCTAGGATTACATTTTTGTAAATTGGAGTGACCTCCCTTAGGGGGAGATTGTTAGGAACAAGAAAAGTCTCGGTCACTTCCAATCTTAATTAGTCTAAGCCCGTAGTTTGTACAATGTTTAGTTTATAATCTAATATGGCCCAAAGGCCCATGGAAAGCCTCATAAGGCCCATGGCCGACCACAATATGTAGTATAAATACACCTCTCCATGACTTGGAGAGGTGGTTGGTTGGTTGGTTGATTGGTTGTTCATTTTTCACACATCATAATACACATTCCATTTTCCATTTACTTTCTCTCTCTAAGTTCATCCAACCTTTTTCTCTCACTAGTTCTTGCTTATATCAAAGATTATTAATATCCTACAATAGGTTTGTAGTCTCCTTTTTTTTACCTCTTGATTATAAGTTATCCCACCAAAAAAAATCACATCCAGATCAAAGGTTGAAAATAAGCTTAGCTACATTTGCAATAACGTATCTAATCTCACTATAAAGGAAGCTTATTCTCAGCACATGGTTGGTTTCAAAGCAGGCCATCGACCCAATAGGCTTCCTTATCAAGTTAACTTTTTTACTTCTAATTGTACTATTATTATAATAATTGTTATAGCATTTGCTTATAAGCTTCTTCTAATTGTACAAATTGTATAGATATCTCACAAGACCTTTGTGCGCTGTCAATACAAAATTCCAATAGAAAAAGAATGACAAATTAGATCAAGATTTTGCTTAAATACTTATAAAAGCATAATATATCAGTGTTCCATCTTTGAATTATGCCAGTTTCATGCATTCGAGAACGTACACAGGATGGACTCTAGGTCTACAGGATGTGGTGTTCGTCAATTCAAAACATACATGCTTCATAGACTCGAGAAGGCGCGCATGCACGTTAAGAATTTATCACGTTCTGATTTTTAAGTGTCTTGCGAATTTGAAACTTGTCAGATTTTGATAAATATTTGTAACTTTTTTAGGAAGATGTAGAGGCAAAACATCGATTAGCAAAGAGTGATCCTAGGAAAATCCAGAAATACTACTCAAATTTCTATGAAAAGATTATCAAAGAGGGTCAATATAGCATTTTGTTATCTTTAATACGCTTTCCCTTAACCAGTTACTTTATGTGATCTTTTGAAGTGAAGAGATGGCGAAGTATTACCAGATTGAAACGGTTTTGTATGAGGTCTTGAAGACGGTGGTACCTCCTTCAAAAGTTGAAGCTGAGGTAAACATGGTCTATTCAAGTTACTACTAAATTTTGTATACTAAGATGTTAATGTTCTTATTTTTTGCTGAATGCAGACTATAAGATATGCTAAAAATGTAGAGGAGAAAAAAGAACAATATAAACCATATAACATTCTTTCTTTATATGTCGTTGGAGTTAAACCGGCAATCTGATATATGATTTATAACATTCCTTCTTCACGAGCCAAAAGTCACCTGAAGGCTTGCATGAAAGTAACAACGACGAGGAAATGGAGATTTATAGACTCAGGTATAGATACTACGAATGTAAATGGAGATTTATTGCATCTTCCTGTATTTTGCTTATTTTTTTATTACACTGCAAATTTGTAAACAAATGCATTTATCTTTTGTGGACTCAATTTGAGAACGAGGAAGATGTTTCTGGAAGTGACAGTGACTCTGCGGGTGATGATGATGGTGACGGTGATAATGAGATTGGATCGTTTAATGACGATGGGGTGGATACAAAAATAGAAGACACCAATTATGCTGACATGGAGGAGCTTGAAAAGAAGTACAACGATCTTTGCCACTAACATGGAGGAGCTTGAAAAGGAGTAAAACGATCTTCACCACGACAGTAAGATCCTTTTTCCATACACAGTTGGCATATTACCGTTTAGTACCACGAAAGGGTAATTGGCGAACCTGCGTTATGTAAGAGTAAACAATGAGTAATAAAAAGTGCAGAAAATATTAATTTAAGATTTTTAAGCTTATTTATTATATATGTTTGGTTTTTTATCAGTTGACAATCTTGGAGATGTTCTTGAAAGAATGCAAAACAGTTGATAAGTACTTGCCTTAGGTTTGATCAATTCCCAAACTTTCTTTGCGCATTCAGATAAGAAAAGAATGTTTATTGTTAAGTGATTTAGAGAGAGAGACAATCATGTGGAACCCATGTTGCAAACTGGCCACAACAACCTTATGCACGAACAACATGATTGCAAAAATCGCAAGAAAGCCACTAAAGATAAAAATCTCAGTTTCATTTAGCTCTACCTTTTTTGGTTTAAGCCTTAAAACAACTAACAACACCCGCACACATTCAAACACATGTGCAAGACTTACCTATTTGTGTCTTTTATGATATTCGTTGTTTGTTTATTATACCTCTTCTCCCTTGTCATTTTATTAATCCACGCAGGATACATCACGTGGTTTTAGTCAAATTTATTATTTTTATGGGTCAGCAACCAATTCCTCTTTTGTCCATGTTTAGCAGCAAAGATAAAGACGCTTGTGTCCCTGTACAAGGAGAAAGACAAAGCCGGCAATGAGATTAAAAACAGTGCAGCTTCAGAAGAATTATTACAATCAACAAACGCCGTTGTGGTTCCTGTGGGGGATGCTCCGGCAATCTGCAGTTTTTATTGCTGATGAACCTGAGGCAATTAAAACGGTAAATAACATTGGGAAAGTCACAAAGTAGACTCTTTAACTGAAACGCACGTAAGTCCTCGAGAGTATGATGTTCCATTCCAAGAGAAGCATAAAGTTTTGGATTACGAAAGAACGCAACAACTACGACCAATTGATAGAGTTGAAAGAAGCAGTGACCAGTACCACGATGGTTTAGATGATAGGAGTCTGGACACTCATTATTTCAATATGTCTCAACGAACGTTGGAGCTTAAATGTGTGCCACAAAATCCTATTCTAAGTCTTGGTATGTTAGTTCATGACCAATATATATCAGTTAGACATGGATGAACTAGAAGTTCATGATACTTTTGACACTGTAATTCCTTTTGAAAACAATAAAGACAACTTGTCTTAGCAAGATGATTCTGTGGAAGCAGAAGAACGAGAGGAACTAATTATAGAAAACAATAATATTGAATGACATCATTTGACCAGTCCCGAGTCAAATGAGGGCTTAGATGGAAACTCAATTGAGAATGAAGATGACTGGTACCAAGTAACAGTATCGAGTGATGATTATGATACTGCTTATAATTGGTTTGGTGTGGATATTAGAACAAATGCAATTTATACCTATAATGGTAATAGCAGTCACATGCTTGAACTTTGAGAGTATATGAGAAAACGCAGAGTCTCCAATCTTCTTCAAAGTGCTCTCAGCTTGAGATTGGATCAGCTAATACAATCCTATGTTGAATGTCAAGAACAAGAATCCTAATCTGACGATGAGTGGATGCTCGAACGTGAGCAACAAGATCCCGAACAGCAGATAAGATCCCTAACAGCAGAGTGTCATTGAGAATGATGATGTGAACGATGTTGTTCAGAGCGCATAAGGTGTTCACTCTTCCCAACCAGCCATCCCACAACACTCACAAATTGT
Source organism: Tanacetum coccineum (assembly GCA_026074375.1). Taxonomy (NCBI): domain Eukaryota; kingdom Viridiplantae; phylum Streptophyta; class Magnoliopsida; order Asterales; family Asteraceae; genus Tanacetum; species Tanacetum coccineum. Next base: position 77,720 of record BQNB010005503.1, on the reverse strand, counting down.
GAGTTTTTTTATAAAGTAAATGTGCTGAATTGTTGGAATGTTTTATTATTGGTTTGAACTAACTATCACTCTTGATCTATAGGAATGGGAGATCATAAATGGCCAGCCTATTGATATGGTTAAGCTTCAAGAATAAATGAATAATATACATAGCACATTAGAGACTTGCATGAAGACGCAACATGAGTATCGACAGTGAAAAACAAGAAAGTAAAAGGAAACAAGGATAAGAAGGGTAGAAAGGGAAAATGTAAGTACATGACAAAAAAGGTAAAAAAAAGAAGACGACATACTAGTGATAGTTGACTGGGAAACACACATCAAAGAAGAGACCATTCTGATAAGGAGTCCATGGAGGTCCGATAATTATAGCTCTTAAAAGATCCATCCTATCTTCATAAACCCTTACAATTATTGTCTCTATTGTAACATACAAACACGGGTTGCATTTCTTAGATTATATCATAACAATACAAGTGTTTCGTAAAGAATTGACATAACAGGTAAGTTCTCAGCAAGACTCCACTCTTTATGTATCTTGTAAACCCGACATAATAATCCAATGAAAATACACACACTTTACCTGGTTCATTGCAGAGATTTTGGCTGAAAACAAGTGATCTGAATGGTCCATGATAGTATCAAACTTGCTGAAGTTTTAATACAATCCATTCCATTGGGCGGCATTGATTGCTGTCCATTAACACATCTTCCATAAAAAAGTGAGCTCTTCCTCTTCTCCAGAAACTTTATAACCTTCAAGTCTAATCGTGAAGTTTGATTCCTAGCCTCAGATTTCCACGGACATAAGGCGTGCAAAGGTGCATACAATGGTTTCCCTTTTCGACTACATACCCCTCCCCTACAAGAACCTTAGCCACAGTCATAGCAAAGGGGGCGTGACAGTCTAAGGATAAAAAAGATTCAGGTCCTGCAACTTTTAACAAAAACAAAGAGTCTAAGTTAAGACTAACATCCTCCCCTATCAAGAATATGCCATAGTGCAACAAATTTGTGGGGTTGCAAATCACTTTATCGACTATAAAAAGGTTTGATTTGCAAGCCACGCATTCCCACTGCATGTAGTAGGAACATGATATAGAAACACACATCTAATATGAGAGTTTGATACCTGTGTTTTTAAAAGGTGAAACAAAGAAAAATTATATACCTTTATCTTTTGAGAAAACATGGATGATGCTATGTATGTCGAAAGTCTTATAAGTAATGTGTAATTAACTTTGCTCAAGTTATCTATTAATATAATGAAAATTTGTTAGTATCAATCTTTACATGAAGCTTGATTTCTTTAGTCTCCAAAGAGGGAAATGACTTATCATTCTATCTTTTACTATGAAAATTTTATCAGTATTCTAACTAAAGTGATCTCAAGTTTGAGTTTTTTTTCTTAAGCATCTTAGTTTTCATTTTGTAGGCAAAATACCATTCCCACATTTTGAAGTTCTTAAAGGCCTCGAATGAGTAACGAGCATATTGGTATAACAATTAAATATTTGTAGAAGAACAATTTAAACTCGATTATTTCGATGTTCTGTATAAGTTCTTTGCTTTCGTGCTCATTACGTGTTTTCTTGAATTCATTGATGAATTAAGATATCAAATTAAATGTTTATGCATAAATTTAAGCTTTTCGAGCCAAGCACAAGCCTAGATGATTAAAACTCATCAAGCTATCAAGCCTAGCTTAAGCCTTAACATTTATTTAAGGATTTTTTTTATGATTTATGCTAATTTATAACATCATTTTATATAAGCTTTGATTATCTATTCATTTTATCTACGTCCTAACTATATTATTCATCCTAAGTATATTATCACGTCTTAGCACATTGCCATACTCACTAGCCCGTCCAATAATAATTACAAGTCATGCCCGCCTATCGGGCTGGCTTAGCCACTAGTATATATATATATATATATATATAGAGAGAGAGAGAGAGAGAGAGAGAGATGGTTTTAAACTAAACAAAACTACTTCTAATTTTGCAAGAAAAGTAAAAGTTATGGGAACTCGTATAGGTAGACAAACGTACTCACTTAATCATGCACTACTCCCTAGTTGATCTGTCTAACCTATTGTTTTGTCACCCTCGTTAGTGTAATGCTAAGTATTCCCCCTTTTCAATTGCGGATTGGTCAGAAACGCACCTACGTGATCACCTAAATAGATAGCTCCTGAAAACGCTCTTCCTACCCAATAGTTAAACCATGCGCATTAAATACTTACCTAGTTATCTTACCAAAACGACTTCCTTTAACTAGTCACGTTTCACTAGACGTCTATGCTAATGTAATATCTTATAGCTAGTTTTTTAGGCCTAACATGCACACCACTAACAAAAAAAATATATTAAACTTTACAACTAGGTTTCATGAAATCATAAGCAAACATAATTAAATTTAGCCTAACATGTTAATAAGAATACATAGACATATTTGAATTATTAAGGATTGAATTACTTACCTTCAAACCAACATGTGAGTATGTAAGTACAAAGGGCAAAAAAAGCCCACAAATTCATCTATAGTAGTTGCACAATGACTTTCCAAAGTTCCACACACACATTATGAAAATAAAGGGTTGTATATATAGTAAATAGCTTGTGACAGCGTCAAGTGTTAATTGTGACAGCGTCACCACGTCGATTCCCTTCTAGGGCTTCTTCCACCGCCACTTATGACACCGCCTGGATCTTCTTGTGACGCCGTCACCATAGAGTTGTGATGGCATCATGGACTTTTGGTAACGCCGTCTCCACAACCTGAACCATCACAAAACACATCTAAAACTTCACTTTCTAGGCACATTTGGTGACACCATCACGATGGTGGTCACGAAGCTGAAAAGTTATATTTTTGCCTTGTTTCTTCCTGAATCAAGCCCAATTCATGTGTATTCCATCCATGTGCTTCCCAAATGCTAATTACACATAATTAAAGGATTTAGTGCAATAATAAAGCATATTTTCATGAATTTAGGGGGTTAAATAACCCCAAAAAATATATAAAATGACACCTCATCAATTCTTTGAATGTATCCTTTTATTGGTAGGCTAAGACAAGGTACACTTCACGAATATGTGGACAGAGAAAAGTAGCAATCTTAGCGAATCATCATTTCCTAAAGCAACAGTTAAAATAAAAATAAAGAAAAGCGGAAGTAATTTGCTTGCATACCTGAACTCAAAAATCTACACCGGTTTTCGAGAAGCCTATTCAACGTAGCAGGTGATATTTATGTGAACTACACTTGTAAGACTAATGACATCAAATAACTTCTATTTTATAGCATCATTTATCCATCATATATTGCTCATTTTACATTATCTATGCATGAATTTGTACTTAATTTCTTATTGTTGGGTTTTAGAAGACTTTACAACTTACTGCTGCTGGTTCAACATTGGTGCTGCTAGTTAAGATTTAGTGTTGCTGAGAAAGATTGAAGAAAATAGACTAAGTCTTTAGTACTGTTAGAGTATAGTTAGTACTGTCAGTACATTGTTAGTACTGCTAGTATAGTTAGTGCTGTTAGTAGTAAGTTAGTGCTGCTAGCATATAATAGTTAGTGCTGTTAGGAGATATGCATGAGTTAAATTAGGAATAGATATGCATTATCTCCTCACACGTTTTGTAAGCCCATTAGGGTTTTCTTGGTGTATAAAAGGAACCATATGCATAGTTAATAGATAGAGATTGATTCGTCAATAGTATATATATATAATATATAAGCAAACTATCAACCAATTACCTTTAGCCAAGGATTGGTTAAGAATTCACAAAAATAAAATATATATGTTTCCGGAAGTTTGATTTCCCGGGTCGTTATGTCCCAACGAGGTGTGCAATTGAAAATCGAATGACGGATTGATGATTGATGTTTGAATATGACAAGGTTATGATTGTTTTTCTATTACTACAAGTTAAATATGCAAAAACGATTAAAGAAAACCTAAAAACGAAAGCTAAAATGATTTAAAACTAAAACGGGTACGAAAAACGAGGGTCAAAAACCTAAATTACACAATTTAAACCCTAGAGTGATTTTTTCACTTAAAATGGGTTCTAAGTGACTAAAAACAAAGTTTAAAAAACTAGATCGAAAACGGAGTTAGTTAAGACGTACTTTTGTGTCCTATGTGAGATTTATAAATTTATCTCATTTGGCTCTAGACTCAATAAGTGCATTTTGGTTTTAGTAATCAGAGGCTGGAGCAGACTGCCACTTTTTCAATATCAACAATCTCGGAGTGAGATGTCAATAGATTATGCGTTTAATCTCTGTGACAATGAAACAAGAATTCTTTTGAGAGAATCTTGAGTAACTAGGAAAGGTTGTGCATTGCATCACTGGGTCCATGACGTCTTTTTTCAACACCAGAAATCAACGTATGAAATCCGATAGCATATGTATTGACCAGGTTTCTGTCTTAAGTTTTATAAAGGGCTTATTTCTTTTCACCCTTTACACATCATTTCTTTTTCATTCTTCAACCCCTACAATGTCTACCAAGACGTCATTACTATCATCATGTTGTGATTGTTCTGATGATAGCTCATGCCTTAGTTGACATTATACCCATTTACATTCAACTCCATCATACCTAAGGACTTCTATTCTATCTATGGAATGTCCCTAGGTAGATCCTCCGGTTATGGTTGGATCATGGGATAATACTAACCCTACCACTTTATTACTCATTCTATCATCGTGAGATAGTAGTTGGTTGTTGGGTATTAAGATCAGAACCATAAAACCTTTTGAAAATCAATCAAAGTGTTTGATATAAATCAAAACTTGTAACACTTTGAAAGTTTCACTTTTGATAATTACCCCCTACACATGTGCATCATAATATTAAAAGATTTTTACACAAGGAGGAAAGAGTTTCGCACTTGAGTCTTTAGATTAGTTTGTTATTCCACATAACTTAGGCATTTTATCTTTATTGATCACATTTTAATCACATTTTCTCCCCCTCAATAATAGCATACCATATGATATTTTTGATATCAATGGATTAAAATGGCTATATGAGTTTTGAAAACACATGTGAGAAAACGAATGTGTTTATATCTAAAACGGATGGTCACTAAGACGCTAACGACGGTTTTTAAATACTCTCAAACGGATGCAACCCGAACGATGCTAACAAAGTTTTCGAGTACCCTAAACCGAATGCAACTTAGATTGCTGACACGCTTGTCGATATACTTGACAACAACTATTTTTGACATGGAAAATTTTCTTTTGTTTAAAAAACATTTTCCTTTATACTCCCCCTCAATAATACAACACTTCACTTTGAATGACACCACAAGTATATTGAGGGATATAGTGAGTGTTGAGCACATTAGATTGAAAGATTTTGAATTATAATTGAAAATTTCTTTAAAAACTTGTGCTCAAACACTACTTGTTTTGAAAGCTCCCCCTCAAATATAGATGTAAATCTAAAAACATTTATTGAGTCAAAATCTTTTTGAAGAATTCTTATAAATTTGTGTTCAATCTTTTGAAAACCATTTTACTTGAGCTCAAGATTTGGAATATCTTAATGAACTAGTTCAAGTTTGAGAAGTTGTAAGCTTCTCGTTGTGAGGATAAATGTACAAAAATGTACACTCTCCTTTATTTGAAGAACGAGTCCTAAGCTGACATTTACTTAGAAGTCGTATGCCCCAGCAAACCTTTTTGAAAAGATTTTTGATAAAAAACTGCTGAAGACCAAGAAAGATTTCTCTTCTATTTAAGATAAAGCGCACTGAATCGTACACTTTTCTTTTATTTGAAAACCGAGCTGTGTACTGAAATATACACAAGTCATTTTGATGAGCAAACTTTTGAAAGATTTTGAAAATCTTTGTTGAAAAATTTGAATAAATTTTGCTCAAAACAAGAAGATTTCTCTTCTTTTGAAGGTAAAACACACTTATGCGTACACTTTCCTTTTATTTGAAACTCGGGTTGTTATCTGATATTTAATTACAAACCATTGACTTGAGCTACAAAACTTTGAATTTTTTATTTGGATAGCTCAAGACCAAAAATATTTCTCTTTTTGTTGTTAAAGGATAAATGCACTAAAGCGTACATTTTCCTTTTATCTGAAGACCGGGTTGCAATCTGAAATTTGATTACAAACCATTGACTTGAGCTACAAAACTTTGAATGTTTTGTTTGAATAGCTCAAGACCGAAAAGATTTTTCTTTTTGAATGTTTTGTTTGAATGTTTTGTTGGTTTCATAAGAGATGAGGTTTCGTAATGAGGTTACGTATTTGGGTTTCGATTTTGTAAATGAGGTTGAGGTTTCGTAACTGAGTTTGAGGTTTCGTAAGTGAGGTTGAGGTTTCAAAAGATGAATGAAACCGAGTCAACTCAGTTATAACCGAGTGTGACTCAGTTGTGTTTACCTCTTACACAAAACTAAAAACTAAAACAACATCAACAACCTTTAACAAATCCCCTAACCTAATCCAGCCTCCTCATACTCAACATACATCTCCTCTCCTTCATACAAACACGACTCACACTCAAAAATAAAACACAAAACAAGATCTCAGTTTACTTATCATTCGTGTTGTACAAAACTGTTATGACCTCACAAGATCAAAAACACGGGATAAGAATCATCATCGATCTGTTAGATAGTCATGTTCTTTCAATATCTGAAAACTAAAAGAAAGAACAAGAACATATTTGTTCCATTCTTCCTTTGTTTTGTTCACATTAAACACAAAACAAGAATTATGCACCTACCTGAGACCTTCAACAAGATCTTGAAGCTATAAAATCTTGAATATCTTCGTGAAGTCTTCTTTTAAGTTTCAAACAGAGGATATGGGTTTGTTAAGAAGATATAAGGGTGGTGTTTGATTTGTGTAGTAGTAAAGAGATGAGATTTAAGAGTGAGTTGTTGACTGTGTTTAGGGAGAGATGTAGAGAGATGAATATTGAAAGAACAAAAAGAGGCGGATGTATAACTAGGGGTGTAATTGAGTCAAGCCGAGCTCAAGCTTGACAGGGCTTGAGCTTGGCTTGAAAGGAAAATAGTAGGCTTGAGCTTGGCTTGATAGCTCATCAAGATTTAACCATTTAGGCTTGAGCTTGGCTTGAGTATGATTTGATTAAAGCTTGAGCTTGGCTTGAAAAGCTTGAATGTGTACAAAATAAATGTATTTAATAGCCAAACGCTCAAACTCATCAATAAACATATGCATAAAGTAAAACAAACAAAAATCATAAGTGAAAACCAAGGTAGATCCATTAAACATTAATAAAACTAACAATAACATTCTCGTACTAAAGTCTAACATTAGAATGAAACATAAGCCAAAGTACTAGTAATTAATGTTCAAACGTATAAAGTATTTCAACAAAAACATACATTAGCCAAAGTACTAATTAGTTTTTGATTAGTTTTGGCTAATGTTCTCAAAAGTCAAAACTATGTATGAAGAATACAAAACACTATAATATAAATCGTTAGATTAATTAGGGTTAAATGTCATTTTAGAATACATTATTCATTTATTTATGACATAGGTCCTTATAATTAAGTTAATACTCAAATTACCCCTTAATTACTAATATGATTTAATTATATATTAAAGCTCGAAAAAGCTTGATAAGAGCTCGAGCCGAGCTATCAAAAGCTTGAGCATGGCTTGTTATAGGTTTCGAGCTAATTTTTGGGCTTGAGCTTGATAAAAGCTTGGCTTAATCGAGTCAAGCTCGAGCTCGAGTTGCTTGATTAAAGCTTGACTTGATTACAACCCTATGTATAACTGTGTGTGACAATTAGGGTTGTGTGTTACCCTAGTATATAGTGTGTATGGATCGAATGGATTTTGGCTTCACTAAAGTACACACAACACAAGATGGGGCCTATATCTGATTTGAAGTTAAACGACGAACTGAACTAGCATATAAGAATTAGACTGTGTGTTTTATAAGTTGGGTTGGATTCAACTATATCCAAAAATTTATGTGGACTGACCAAAGGGGCAAATTTTGGTATCAATATTGTTAAAATTTACTTGAAAGTGATAATTTTCGGAAACAAAAACATCACGTTTCGCTTAAAAGATCCTTATCAAAGATTCACGAAAATCGTTAAAAAGGCTAGTCTTGGGATTTAATCGCAAGAAATAACTACGGGGTTGATTCATTATTACTTATTCGGGATTGTAGTAGTATTTCACGGGGATGTGTACTTATTTCGTCTTCACTTCTTTCTACCTTTTCAACGAAGATGACTTGTTCGAGCATATACGAATAGTGATGAAAACTTGAATATCTAGTTTCTTTTGTGATTCTTTCTCTCTATACCCACAAAGTATCTATCACTTTAAGGAGTTACGTTGTAGTACTCAATGTCTCAAGTAGTTGAGGATATTCAAGAATTCTTCATCACATTGATAGTACATTAAGCTTAAGTCACAACTCTTGGGGATGTTGCATCATTATCGGGTTCGTCAAAATTGGAATATTCTCCATCAGTAGTCATTATTACAGATAGCCGACAAAATTCACAGGATCAAATTGAATTAGTTAGAGAAGAGACAAAAAGAGGTTTCTTATCGGCAGTTGATTCTCATGCTTAACTGAAATTATGATACTTCACACATGATATTACTATCAAATATTCGAGCGTAAACATTTTATGATTATGTTTGATGGTCATCAAATATAACCAGGGGGAAGAAAAGGAAGTATTCGATAGATTGCATCAATCAAGGGGAACAAATGTGTACTTATCTCACCTTTATTTCTTTCTTTCTTATCTTCAAGTTTGTTTCTCTCTTATGGAGAATGGATTGTATACTTTCATCCTCTAGATGATTAGTGTGTGAGGTATGTGCATACGTGAGAAGATTTTTGCTCACATCCTTGCATGCTTCCCGCTGCAAGGATATTCAACCAAACATAAGCATACTCAGCAAGATGTGGTTGGCTTATTCTTCCTTCATCATCTAACTTCTCTTGATACACATCTACTGCTGCGTACTTCAACTTTCTTATCTAATGACACTATATCAACAGTTTCAGAATCTGCTTACAATAGACTGATGTTGGTTTGGGGAAGTCTTGATTCAGAAACTTCGACAAAAAAAGTAGATGAAGAAAGCTACTTAAAGACATGCAGATATGAACCTAGGGGAAGCTAACTCAGTTTATATAGATTACATTGTATCGTCTGCAAGTAATGGAAAGATCCAAGATGGAGTATTTATATTTGGACATGTAGGATACATTGTAAGTAATTTCATATGCCGCCACATTGAGAGAAGATTGTCAGGAATGAAAATGTGGTGACATTATGGAAATTACATTAGTTTATCAATAGCCTAAAACACAAGGACTAGAATTATAATATTGCCAAAGATGTCCTTGGTAATAATGGCATATAAAACCCATCTAGAGCTTTCTTATAATCGGTAAAAATCCTCTCAATTGTAAAATTCCACTAATCATTCAATAATAAATCACTTTCTCTCTCCAAAATGGCTTATTCATACTTTGAGTTTTCCCAACCTCCCGAGATCGTGAATCTAGATTTCTCACATGGACTTTTGGTGATGCCGTCTCCACAACCTAAACTGTCACAAAACATCTCTAAAACTTCACTTTCTAGGCACATTTGGACAACCATCGACGAAGTGGGCCACGAAGCTAAAAAGTTGGTATTTTTAGCCTTTGATTTCTCCTTAACAAGTCAAGTCACGTTGTAATACCTATGCAAGTGCTTCCAAATGCAAATTACACAAAAAGAAAGGAGTTAGTGCAAAATAGAGCATATTTGCATGATTTGGGGGTTAAATGGCCTCGAAAAGTGTATAAAATGACACGTCATCAAATATCCCTACACCTGGGATTTGCTTGTCCTCAAGCAAATGACATTTTTACCTAATAAATAGCAAAGTCAAGGGCATTTAACTTACTAAATAAAATTAATTTATGGCAACAGATCAACCTTGTAAAAAAACCACTGAAATCGGATCCAAGCCCTCACATAAGTGTTTAAATTCTCTTTTTCCCCCATGTGAATAATGAATTATAACAAACGAATACCATAAGCTTGGATAAATGATCAAAAATGGATGTAAGTGCCTAATTTAAACATAAATAAATCTAAGTTTGATAAGATTGAACTTCTATTAATAAGAAGCCTTTAAAGGATGAAGATAACAAGTGCACTACTCTTGTTGTTGTAGATCTTCATATGTGTGTAGATGGCAAGATAGCTAAGCTTGCTTGGATGGATTATCAAGTAGAAATATGCTTACAACAAATGAGAGTTATAAACATTATGATCAATGTTAATTGTGGTTTTAAGGGTGTGAAAATGTGTGTTAAACATGAGAGAAAACCTAATCTAAGAGTGTGAAAAAATTGGGTTTGAAGTGTGAAAATGAGCCACTATTTATTAGCAAGAAAACCACCAGACGAAAAGCGACGGTTTCTATAACAACCCACAATTTTCATCTTATTCATCTATTAAATTAGATGCAATTGTCATCAATGTAATATCTACTTATTAAATTAAATACAACCGTTTTCACGGGAATATTTTTGCTTTATTCCACCTATTATGCAAGGTAACTTGCATAACCTAAGTAAACGAGCTCACGCAACCTACTTATTCCAATTTCATCAACGTTTATAGCCAGTAAACGTTATAATATGTCAAGCAATATGTTTTAAACTCTATTTTATCATATGTCATCTATTTAACGTACTTTTCAAAACGTTATTACAAAACGGATTTCAAACGTTAACGTTTATATCAAAAACCTAATTATATGAAATGTTTACATAAAAAGTGAATGTTCAAGCTTACAAGGCATGTGCACAAGTGTATAATACATAACTTTTGAATATTAATTCCCTCCAAAACTAATGTACAACTCCCTAAAGCTCAAAGTACAATTCGACTGTGCATAAATTTAAATAAGCTCAGTTTCCCTCCATTTTGATTCTAGATTTCATACAACCTTTTCAACATAAGTTACAAACACTTATAGCATAACATTTAAACATTTTCCTCCCTAATCCTAAAACCCTAGCTCGTCCAAAATTATAAATCCTAACCCGAAAACCCTAATGACCCGAAACACCCTAACTAGTTCTAAACTAAGCTTAAACCAAGAAACCAACCTTCCACCACCATGACGCACCTACTTGCTATCCACCTTCAGCAACTTGTCACTACCTTAGCACCCAAGCACCTCCACGAATCACCTACTAGTCACCTTGAGCTCCAAGAAAACCACCTAGCCACCTCCTTTGATTTTCAAACCATCACCACATCCATACACCTCTCAACACCTCATCCTAGCCTTCCTTGGTCATCACTCTACTATTACTTGGTCCCTACTCTACTCACCTTGGTCTCTACTCCAAGAAAACTTATCCTCCAAGTCTTTTTGAGCCTTATATAAGCCAAAACATACATACACATTCAAACTTACCTCTAAACTTCAAACTACCTTAAAATCATGTCCTAGCCATGCCATAGAAGACTACGAAGAAAGTATACAGGAAGAAGAAGCCAAGAAACAAGAATAAAAAAGTCTCTTGAAGTCATCTCCAAGTTTTCGAGTTGTTTTTGCCCATTTCGATCCATTTTCATCACTTCGTGTACTATTAAGCCTTCAATCTCGTTCAATAAGCTCTAGTTGTGTTTAAGATCTTGTATGAACTTTGTTTTAATCCTTTGATCAAGCTAAGTCATTCATTTGGTTTTCCTAAACTAAACCAAACCCTAATTCGCACCCTAAAACCCTAATACGCCATTTTTGTGTACTTATCAAGCTAAAAGCCATAAGCTGATTTAATAAGCTATTCTAATAAGCTAACTTATCATTTCTATAAGCTTGAAAACTAATCTTAAAACCTTAAACCCATCGGGTTAATCTTTTTAAACCAAACGAACCCGTTTTGGATTTTTAAGCTCACAAGCTCTTTTCATAAGCTATAAGCTCGTAAAAGTTACTTATTTTAGCTTATAGTAATAAGCTATAACCTGCAAAATTGATTTCTAAATCAAAAATATCAATATTATGGTTTTTGGACTTAATTCGCAAATGGTTTCATGCAAAGGGGTATATATTGTAAATTCTTGAAACATATAACTAGAGGGGCTGAAAATGTAATTATCCTAAAGTTAAACTTCAGGGGTTGTTTTGTCATACTTGAAAGTTAAAGGTTTAATGTTTTAAAAATATAATTAAAGGGTTAATTTTGTAAATATATATATATCAAGGGTATATATTGTCATTTTCATATTCTCAAAGGTATAAAATGTAATATTTTTATATTAATTATAAAAATATATTTAAATATTATAAGACTCGATTTTATTAAAACCCGACACATTTGTCGTTATCATTCGTCGATCGAAACACTATAAAATCAATTATGTTATATATTTAACATAATTTATCATCCGCTAGCTTTTGAAGAAACTTAAAAAGATAAAACCTTATCATTTAATCTATAACGTATCACGTTACTAGGGAGTTTCATGTGAGGGGTTTCATTTGAGTAGACGTTTTGACGAGTTGCTGGATTTACGATTTAAAGTGTCTTATCTCCTCAAATGTTTACTACATGACCTCTGGATTATGATAGCCCAAACAGTGATACGATATTTTCACAAGTTATCAAACCAAAAACCGTTAAACTTTATGAAATAAAGTTGGTAATATCAACACTCAAACTAAGACTTGACATATTACCCTCAGGTTGCGTGACGAGGCTGTTTACTCTTATTTGAATTAAATTTCAAATCAATCAACTACCTTGATAAGGTGAGTTCATAGTCCTACCTTTACATGTTTTATAAATCCCGTGGGGAGATACATGCTATAAACCATGAATGCAAGTGTTTTACAACTGTATGTTATCCTGATATATTATTGCCTAAGTTTTCTTTAACTGCCAAAATTTCTTAATCATGAACCATTAGTCACTTGCGAGTGAACGCGAATATTATGGATAGATCTATTGGGGGGACGACTCCCGTTGGTGTACCCGTACACGGGGTAACCAAACGCACTATATTTGAGAACAAATGATAACTTTGGCAAGTTACCTTTCTTTAATAAGGACAATTGTTCCTTCAAAGTCGTTAATTGACTCGGAAGGTTCATGTTTTGCGTCACAATGAGCTTAGGGCAATAATACTGTTTTTCTTGATAATTGTATATGTTGCAATTATTACCACTTATGATGACTTGTATTCGATTATTACATTTCAAACTTGTGAATTTCACTCAACCGTTGTGTTGACCCTTTTAGCATGTTTATCTTAGGTAATTGAGCAAACTATGGCATAGAGTGGCATTGGACATGAGGACGTCCAAACTTGTTATCATTCAAAAATAAAGATTTGAAATGAATTTTGGGACCTCTTTAGTAAAAACACTGATGAATAATGAAAAATAACTAAATTTTCCAAAACGTCTCCTTTTGAGTCGTTGTTCTGATTAATGTAACTATGATTCATGAAGTAATACCCTAGATTAGCTTCCGCTGCTATATGTCAAATATGGGGGTGTTACAGATTGGTATCAAGAGCCGCGGTTATAAAGAACAAGGTTTAAACCTTAACTATAACTACTTTTTCCATCCAAGAAAAGTCCGTTCCCCCTCCGTTTGCCTCGTAGTGGATGGATAAGATTGGATCAGCCATTTGCAAATCCCAATAGTATGTAAAAGATACATAACGATTATATAAATAACTGATGTTATTTTTCCTCTGGTTTGTTATAGAATTATGCCTTCTTCTGACTATATCTACCCTATTATCGTCCCATCTGATTTTGATGTTGATGATGCCTTTTCCTCTATAAACACTCCTGACTATACCCCGGCTTCACCTGACTATTCCCCAGCTTCACTGGGAAACACCTCTCCTAATCCTTTAGATGATTTATCTAACTATCTTTTAGCCTCACTAGCCATCTCACCTTTCCGTGATGATCCGTATATGAAGGTCATGCAAGCATATAATGCTACTAGTAATGAATCACCTATTTCACCACCACAAGCTCCTATTGCTTCACCAACTGTTTTGCCTCCATCTCTAGTGTTACCACTGTTAAATCCCCAATATTTCTTTCTTCCTGAAGAGATTTTACCACCTTAGAAACGAGCCCGTTTCCTATCACCCTCCTATACTTTCTCTACCCCACATCAGGTATTTGAGATTGGAGAAAGTTCTCATAAGACGCATCTGGAACTTCATGAGGAACAGATCGAGACTATTTTGAATCACTTAGATGACTCCTCTTGAGCGCATTGACACAAGGAAATAAGATAGAAGGTCTTGGTAATGGTCGAGTAATCATACAGTGAGATTTTGACCAACTAGAAACCGAACTTCAAGAAGCCCGTACTCGGATTTCTGAATTTTAGAGAGATCAAATAAGGCATGATGACGAGATTGTTCTTACTCGCGCCAGGACTTCTACTTTAAAGATACTCATCGAGAATATTCAGGTTCGACACCGATTAGATATGAAGAATCTTCTGAACAAGATCCATAAGCTTAAGAACCACAAGGAAAGACCACCACCACCAGACTACTAGACTAGATCCTTATCATTTATAGCTTTTGTTAGAACCCAACCACTGGATGTGTGGCAGAAATAATGACACTTGTCAAATTTTAACCATGTAAAGTATGTAGACAATTTGTCTATTCCATAATACAAGTGGTGATTCCATTATACCTCGCTGTTTTATGATACCGATTTAGTTATCGTGTTGTTCCTTATCCTATGTCCTGTATTACGATTACTCATCTACGGTATAAGTTATCTTAGTGGTCGTGGTATCATACCACAACCACTGAGAAGTTAACTAATCCCCGAGAAACCTACTGAGTTAGATGCTTGTTAGAGTATCGATTCCAAAGTATTCCGTTATAACCTACAATGTAATATCAAAGGATGCGTATTTCCTTGTTAAAACTTGCATCAAAATGAGAATCCATACAATGATATGTCAAATAAATTCAATATCACGTAAGTAAGAAATTTTTGAAATTTTATATGATGACTTTTATATGACTATCATTATATGAATTCCTTATCCTATGTTTCCTTTTTTTAAATGTTGATAGACTAGGAATGGCTCCTAATAGACACGCAACATCTGCAGCACCAGCCCATGTCTCGGCTGCCCATCAGGAAACTAGTTTGCTGATTATGTTGCCGCAACTCTGGAAGCACATCTGCTACCAATGGCAAATTGCCTGCCAATACTAAAGGAACACCGACAAGATAACTTCTGTAAGCAAGAAAATGTAGCTACAAAGACTTTATGAGCTGCCAACCTTTCAATTTCAAAGGTACGGAAGGCACTGTTGGCCTCATCCGCTGGTTTGAACGAACTGAATCAGTATTTCTCCATAGTAACTGTACCGAGGACTGCAAAGTGAAATTTGCTACTGGTACTCTAACTGAAGAAGCTTTATCATGGTGGAATTCATTCGCCCAGCCTATTGAAATAGAGGAAGCCTACAAGATCACCTGGTCTGAATTTAAAACGCTCTTAATAAAGAAGTATTACCCCCGAACTGAAGTCAAGAAAATGGAAGATGAATTTTACAACCTAACTATAAAAGGGCATGATCTCAAGACTTACATTAGAAGATTTCAGGAATTGGCAGTCTTATGCCCAACTATGGTGCCAAATTCTGAGAAACTCATGGAAGTCTTCATCGGGGTATTACCCAGAAGTATTGAAGGAAATGTTACCGCTTCAAAGCCTCAAACTTTGGAGGAAGCCATTACTATAACACAGAGGTTAATGGATCAAGTAATAAAGCACAATTCTAAAGGAACCAATGATCACAAACGAAAGTTTGATGATAGAATAACCTTCACCAACAACAACTACCATAACAACCATAACAAAAATAGCAACCGCAAAAATGATTACCAATAACAACAGAATAGAAGCCAAGAAACTGTCAGGGCTTATATTGTTGCCCCAACTAAAAACAGTAGGTATACTGTAAGCTTTCCCCTGTGTAAAAAGTGCACCCTGCATCACACAGAACCTTGCACTATCGAGTGTCAGACTTGTAACAAGGTATGTCATCTGACCAGAAACTACAGAAACAAAGGGCCAGCCACTGGAAGCAACCTGCAACCAGTGTCAGTAACTTGTCATGCCTGTGGAGAAAAAGGGCATTACAGAAACCAGTGCCCAAAGGCAAACAACAATGCCCAGGTTAAGAATCATACTTGCTTAGGACAAAATGCTCACCAAATCCTGAACGAGTCACGGTAACGTTTCCTTCCTAAACCAACATCTAGCTAGAGTATTATTTGATTCAGGAGTTGATAAAAGTTTTGTATCCATATCTCTTGCTTCTAAGCTTAATATCCCACCAATTACACTAGATACTACTTACGACATTGAAATGGCCGATAGAAACCTAGTAGGCACTAATACCGTTATCCATGGGATGCACTCAAATCTTTGTTAAACCAACCTTTTAAATTGTTCTCATGCCGATTAAACGATGGTAGTTTCGACGTCGTCATTGGATGGATTGGCTATCCAAGTAATCATGGCAATATGAATTATTTGTAACTAGAAATACCCCCCCCCCCCCCCCCCGTCCCACATCCCCATCGAAGGTGAAACATTATCAAACCAGGTATAAAAGTAATACCCGACTAAGCCACATATCCTGTATTAAACGAAAGGTATAAATCAAGTAGGATACAAGTTTTCGTAGCAAAAGTAATGGAAAACAAGTCAGCCGAAAACGATTAGAAGATATATCAGTAGGTCAAGAATTTCTAAAAGTATTTCCCGAAGATCTACCGGGCCTCACCGTGGATCCCAAGAAGAATTAACAAATTGATTTAATTCCAAGAGTGGCACCAGTAGCTCAAGCACCCTACAGATTAGCTCCTTCAGAAATGCAGGAGTTATCAGATCAACTACAAGAGTTACCAGATCGAGGTTTTATCCGACCGAGTACTTCGCCTTGGGGAACTCCTATCTTATTTTGTTAAAAAGAAAGACGATCTTTCAGAATGTGTATCGAATACCGGGAGTTAAAAAAAACTCACCGAAAAGAATCATTATCCATTACCAAGGATCGATGATTATTTGGATCAACTTTCAGGTTTGAGTGTTTAACTCGAATATTGACTCTGTAACAGATCTTAAGACTAGGCTATCACAACTAGGAGCTCAGGGGATGAAGAAATCCAAGGACAGCTTTCAGAACACTGTATGGACACTAGGAAGATCCAAGTGTAGTCGTTTGGTATTAACCCTTAATGCACCTGTTTGTATTCAAGGAACTCCTGAATCCATGTGTGTAAACCATACCTGGATAAATTTGTGAAAAGTATCATTGAGGATAAATATCAACTAACTCCGTAACAAAGAAGAACACGCAGATCACCTGAGAATAATCTTGAAATTACTCAAAAAAGGAGAAACTAATATGCCAATTCTCCAAATGAGATTTCTGGATTAGTAAACGTGCAATTTCCAGGCAAGTGATGTGATAGTCAAGGAATTCACGTTGACGCCCGCCAAGAATTGAAGCAGTTATAAGAATATTTGGGCATCACCTAACCACACCCATATAAATAACTGCAATTCCTTAGGACTCGCCGGCTACTATCAGAGATTCATCAAAGATTTTTCGAAGATTGCAAAGCCTTTGACTGAATTAACCCATAAAAACAAAAAGTATATCTGGGGAGAAGACCAAGAGTCGGCTTTCCAACTGCTAAAACAGAAACTTTGTGAAGCTCCAATCTTAGCATTACCAGAAGGGAACGGCCGATTTTGTTGTTTATTGTGATGCATCCATCAAGGTCTGGGAGCAGGCTAATCCAAAGATAAAAAGTTATTGCATAATGCATCCCGACAACTCAATGCCTCCATGAGAGAATTATACCAACACACGACCTGAATTAGGATCATTTGTGATCGCGTCTTTAAAATCTGAGACACTATCTGTATGGCCCAAAGTTACAGGTTCACATGATCGTAAAAGTCATCAGCATTATCCATGATCAGAAAGGAGGTTGAACATGAGACACCACAGTTGGTAAGAATTTGCACACAGATTACGATGTTAATTCGCTAATCATCTTTGGAAAGGAAATGTTTGTACAGATGCCTTAAGCCTAAAAGATACAAATCAAACCACTCTAGTCAGGTCATTAGTCGTGACCCTTCACCCATAATAACAATCAAAAATCCTTGAAGCCCAACCGAGGCAAGTCAGGGAAGAGAAACATAAAGCAAAGAATCAACGAGGAATTGGGCAAGCAATTGAAGTACGTCCCTGATGGACACATTGTTTAACGAATCATAAGATTGGTTACCACTCTTTGGTAATTTGAGGGACTTAATCATGCATGAATCCCATAAATCAAAGTATTCCATCCACCCAGGTCCTGACAAGATGTATCAGGATCTAAAGAAACTCTATTGGTGGCCTAACATAAAGGCAATCATCATTGAATATGTCGGCAAGTGTTTGACATGTTCTGGAGTTAAAGTAGAATGTCAGAAGCAATCGGTATACAGATATAAACCAAGATTCCCTACATTGGAAATGAGAAAAGAATAAACATGGACATACGTTACAAAACTACCCAAAACGTCAAGCGGACATGACACAATTTGTGTCATTATAGATCGCCTTACCAAATCAGCACATTTCATCCCCACCAGAGTAATCGTAAATAGTTAAAAGTTGAGGGACCGTTTTGTATTTTTTTTTACTTTGGGCCAGATTTCAGGCTAATTTTGGGCTTTTTTTTTTACTTTGGGCCAGATTTTGGGCCACATTTTATGCGAATTTTAGGCTAGGCTAGTTTGTCGACAAATGTGTATATTAGTAATAATTTTTTTTATATGGCTTATGTGTTGGGCCTCATGTTTAAAGTGTTGTTTTTTTTTTGCTATATGGTTTTTTTTAATATAATGGGTTGTACGTTTGTGACCATATCAATTATTTTAAAGTTATTAGGTATCGAAGATGTTTCCGCGGGTATTTTTTTTATCTGAATAAATCAGAACTTTTGTAATATTTTTTTTTCCTGTGCATACAAATTTAAAAAAAAAAATAATTAAAAAAAAAAAACCAAAATCGGGCTGACCCAAAATGGGAGCCCGTTACTGTAGCACTGTAGATCCACTGTCAAAACGACAGTGGATTTGTCCGTGAATGTGCAATATAGTAATATGATCCTTCTTATTTGAAAAGTGCAAGTACATTTAGGGTTGATGACTGTTCAAAAACTGGACCGGACCGATCAAGATTGAATTAGATTAAAAAATCGTTTTTGTCTAAAATATCAGACCGAGATAGTCGGTCCGGTTCAATCCGGTTCAACAAAGCATAATTGTCGGTTTTGTATAAGACCCAACTAGATCGGACCGAACCGAAGACCGAATATGAGGAAAAGGATAGACCGAAGACCAAACCGAAATATGTTCGGTCCGGTCCGTTCTGGTCCGTTCGGTTCCTCGATCAGATCCGGTCCACAATCTATTATGCTCACCCTTAAGTACATTGTATAGCTTAAGTATCTCTTTATTTTGATAAAATGTTTGCTAACATAGCCATATGTTCAATCTATTATGCTCACCCCTAAGTACATTGTATAGCTTAAGTATCTTTTTATTTTGATAAAATGTTTGATAACATAGCTATATGTTTGTAATTATCAAGTGTAAACGTTAATTGCTAGTAAATGCTCCTTCAAGTGCATTTTGTTCCTATACTACTCTACAAACGATTAGGTGCTTGCCCTAAAGGGAGTTGTAAAACTTCGTGTAGAAGTCCTACGACGACTGCATCAAGTTTTTGGCGCCGCCGCCTGGGGAATAGTTAGGTTTTAATCATAGTTTAGCTTAGTTCTACTTGCTTGAATCCTTTCAAGTAAGAATTTAATTTCCGCATATTAGCTTTCTTGGTAGTCCCTATCTTTTTTTTTTGTGTATCCTGTTTCGTAACCCATTCTCGTCAACCACCATGGGAGACGAGAATCCTATCCGTACTCTAGGAGACTACTCCAAACCAAGCCACGAGGGCTATAGGAATACCATTGAGCTCCCCGTAGGGAACAATATGTACCAGACTCTTCTTCTCTGTTTCCTCTTCGATCTGACCACCAATTCGGTTTGGTCAAAAAAAACGGAAGCTCAATGTGGACTCACATTGACCTTGACGCAATAATAGGGAAAAAACGAACGCGCCTTGCTTTTTATTTTCAATTTTCCCTTCACGATCAAGATGGCAATTGGCTTGAACGCCTTCTAGCAGGATCCATCACCACATGGTAGGATCTTACTACCCGATTCCTTGCTCAATTCTTTCCACCGGGAAGGACCGTAAAACTCCGTAACGATATCCTGATGTTCTAACAACATCATGGAGAATCGTTAATTATTCCTCAGCATGGAATCGTTTCAAGGACTTACTTTCAAAAAGTTCCCACCATCCATGGCATAGACCTTTGGCGCCAATACCAAATTTTTAATAACCATGTCAAATCCCACGTCACAAGACGACCATTAAAACCAATCGCCGGAATGGTAAGCTTCGTGACCTCAACGCTGAAGAATCATGGACATTATTAGAAGACCTCGCCCTCTATGACAATGAAAGTTGGAACGACCCAAAGGGTTTTCGCTAAGAGCTGGTCAAGAGCAATCTCGATTTGCCTCAAAGACTGTCCCGAGTACATCCGACCGCCGTCTAATCGAGCTCAAAAATCAAGTCCAACGCTTGATAGAAGCTCATCTTGCTCCAGCACAACCCTCTCAAGTAAACAAAATCACTTCCTCATGCGACATCTGCAGTGGTCCTCATGACACTCAGTATTGCATGGAAGATCCCGAACAAGCCTTTGTTGAATACGCATCCTCACGTACCGATGAAGCGGGAGTAAGTGGTATAACCTTCAAGTCTGAGCTAAAACAAACATGGTGACACGCTATAATCCGACATGGAAAATTCAAAGCAAACCTTAGGGAGGAAACAACTCCTAAAATTTTCAAAACTAAATTTTCAAAAACCCACCTAATATCGGTTTCAACCCAACGGTTCCAATCCTGAACCGTTCTTCAACATCCATCCTTAAAATTTTTTAAAACAATCAGTCAAATATAGAATGACTGTTTCTAACTAAATACATGCATCATCAAAGACGCCGATTGTCCAAATTTGAAGGCCGCCGATTTCAAAAACGACAAACAAGGCAGATGACCAACAAAAATCGATCACTATATTGAAAGGCCATCACCGATCGAATAGTGGGAGCATTACCTAGCAATACAGTTAAGAACCCGAAACTAGGGACTCATCCAGTTTTGTCTGCTTGTTCTTACTCAACAATGGACCCGTAATGCTAAACACAAATTCATAGTTCGATCAACACCATCACAATATATCCCAAGCAACAAAGTGATTCCCACAACAAAACCAAAGAGAATGGGGAAGAAGAGAAATAAAGCCCGGAAAACCATCTCAACTCTCCTACACCACCCGATCCATCAATTTCATTCATCCCCAAAAAAGTCCTCAAATTCAATTAACTCTTCGAATCGCTCGGAATGATTCCTTCATCACCTAACGCTGAACTTATTCAACCAAAGAGGAAGATGAAGACGTGATGTTTATCAAAATAATCTCGAGGTATGACAATTCCCACAAGGAGGAATCCAAAGCAGGAGTGCAAGAATGGAGTATTTCGACATATTCCCGACTAGGAGTGAACTCGCGTACCACAAGTACCTCATGTGTGGCCCAATCCTGTCATTATTTCTACAAAACCCCATCATTATAGAAGGATGCCCATCGAACCTCAAGATACCATGCAACATTGGGCATGTGCATATGAATAAAGCCTATATTAACCTTAACTCCCCTTTTAATATCATGACCCGAATGATGTATAATTGGATCATGAGGAGAAAACTCAACCCTATGAAAATTCAAATAGAGGAGTTAGTAATTTCATAGGAAGGATTAAAGGAATGCACGTCTTCGTAGGAAACTTCACATATATCGTAGACTTCATGATTGTCGAGGATATTAAGTTTGCCTTCACTGCCAATATTTCTTAATCATGAACCATTAGTCACTTGCGAGTGAACGTGAATATTGTGGATAGATCTATTGGGGGTGACGACTCCCGTTGGTGTACCCGTACATGGGGTAACCAAACGCACTATATTTGAGAACAAAGGATAACTTTGGCAAGTTACCTTTCCTTAAGGACAGTTGTTCCTTCAAGTCGTTAAATTGACTTCGGATGTTAATGTTTGGTTGCATGAGCTTAGGGCAATAATACTGTTTTCCATGATAATTGTATTCGTTGCAATTATTACCACTTATGATGACTTGTATTCAAACATTTCATTACAAACACTGTGAATTTTACTCAACCGTTGTGTTGACCATTTTAGCATGTTTATCTTAGGTAATTGAGCAATCTATGGCACGGAGTGGCATTGGACATGAGGACGTCCAAACCTGTTATCATTCAACTTTATGTTTTGAAATGTATTTTGGGACCTCTTTTGTAAAAACTCTGATGAATAATGAATGATAACTTATCTTTCAAAAACGTCTCTTTTGAGTCGTTTTCTATTATTATGACTATGATTCATGAAGTAATACCCCAGATTAGCTTCCGCTGCTATATGTCAAATATGGGGGTGTTACAGATTGGTATCAAGAGCCACGGTTATAGAGAACAAGGTTAAAACCTTAACTATAACTACTTTTTCTATCCAAGAAAGTCCTCCATGCCACTGCATTTCCCGAATAGTATGTAAAGATACAAAACTATTATATAAGTAACTTATGTTATTTTCTACTGGGTTGTTACAAAATTATGTCTTCTCCTGACTATATCTACCCTATTATCGTCACATCTGATTCCAATGTTGAGGATGCTTTTTCCTCTACACACTATCCTAACTATATACCGGCTTCACCAGACTATTCCCTAGTCTCACCGGGAAACACCCCTTCTGACTTTTTGGATGATTTAACTAAGGATCTTTTGGCCTCGCTAGCCATCTCACCTTTCTACGATGATCCATATATGAAGGTTATGCAAGCATATAATGCTACTAGTAATGAATCACCTATTACACCACCACAAGCTCCTATTGCTCCACCAACTGTTTTACCTCCATCTCCAGTGTTACCACTATCACCAATGTTTAATTGCCCGAGATTTCTTTCTTCCCAAGGAGATTTTACCACCTAAGAAACGAGCCCGTTCCCGATCATCCTTCTCTACTTCTGCCCTACCTCAAGTATTTGAGATTTGAGAGAGTTCTCATAAGACGCCTCTAGAGCGCCATGAGGAACAAATTGAGACTATTCTTAATCACTTAGATGAGCTCCCTCTTGAGCGCATTGAGCACATAGAAGATATTATAAAAGGTCTTGGTAATGGTCGAGTAATCATACAGCGAGATTTTGACCAACTAGAAACCGAACTTCAAGAAGCCCGTACCCAGATTTCTGGATTTTAGAAAGAACAAATAAGGCATGACGACGAGATTGTTCTTGCTCGCGTCAGGACTTCTACTCTAGAGATACTCATCGAGGATATCCAGATTCGCCACCGATCAGATATGAAGAGCCTTCTAGACAAGATCCATAAGCTCAAGAACCATAAGGGAGGACCGCCAGAATACTAGGCTAGATCCTTATCATTTACAGCTTTTGTTAAGATCCAACCACTAGATGTGTGGTATAAATAAACTTGTCAAATTTTGACTATGTAAAATATGTAAGACAAGTTGTTTATGACTTAATACAGTGGTGATTCCATTATACTTCGCTGTTTATGATACCGATTTATGTATGTCGTGGTTGTCTATCCTATACCATGTATTAACTCATATCATATGTATCCAGGAGTACTATGATTCTATTACCATCCGTTTTCTCAAACCTTTGTACCCAGATATCATGGATATGATTAATAATCAAGACATTGAGCATAAAATTTTTGGAATCTAAGACTTCCAGATAAGTCTATAACTCGTTATGGATCATACCACAACCACTGAGAAGTGAACCAGTCCCCGAGAAACCTAATGAGTTAAATGCTTGTTAGTGTGTCGATTCCAAAATCTTCCATTATAACCTACAATGTAATATCAAAGGATCTGTATTTCCTTGTTAAAACTTGCATCAAAATGAGAATCCTTACAATGATATGTCAAATAAATTTAATATCACTAAGTATGAAAATTTTGATTTGTATACGATGACTTGTGATATGACTATCATTATATGAATTCTTATTATGTGTTGTCTTGTAAATGTTGATAGAATGGCTCCCAAGAGGACATCAACATCTGCAGCACC
This sequence comes from Tanacetum coccineum, assembly GCA_026074375.1. Taxonomy (NCBI): domain Eukaryota; kingdom Viridiplantae; phylum Streptophyta; class Magnoliopsida; order Asterales; family Asteraceae; genus Tanacetum; species Tanacetum coccineum. The sequence continues at coordinate 53,293 of BQNB010005503.1, read as the reverse complement.
AGCCATGACTCAGGCCGCCATCAGGAAACTAGTTGATGATAGTGTTTCCGCAGCTCTGGAAGCACAAGCTGCTACCATGGCAAATACTGACAATACTAACATCGGACCAAGAGAAGCTCCTGTAGCAAGAAAGTGTAGCTACAAATAGTTTATGAGCTGCCAACCTTTCAATTTCAAAGGTACAGAAGGCGCTGTTGGCCTCATCCGCTGGTTTAAAAGAACTAATTTGGTATTTCTCTGTAGTAAATGTACCGAGGACTGCAAAGTGAAATTTGCTACTGGTACTCTGACTGAAGAAGCTTTGTCCTGGTGGAATTCATTCGCCCAACCTATTGGAATAGAGGAAGCCTACAAGATCACCTGGCCTAAATTTAAAACGCTCTTAATAAAGAAGTATTGCCCCCGAACTGAAGTCAAGAAAATGGAAGATGAATTTTACAACCTAACTGTAAAAGGGCATGATCTCAAGACTTACGTTAGAAGATTCTAGGAATTTGTAGTCATATGCCCAACTATGGTGCCAAATTCTGAGAAACTCGTGGAAGTCTTCACCGGGGGATTACCCAGAAGTATTGAAGGAAATGTTACCGCTTCAAAGCCTCAAACTTTAGAATAAGCCATTACCATAACTCAGAGGTTAATGGATCAAGTAACAAAGCACAATTATGTGCAAGGAACCAATGATCACAAATGAAAGTTTGATGATAGAAGAACCTTCACCAACAACAACTACCAAAATAACTGCAACAACAATAACAACCGTAACAATGATCACCAACAACAGCAGAATAGAAGGCAAGAAACTGTCAGGGCTTATGCTGCCGCCCCAACTAAAAACAGTAGGTATACTAGAAGCTTTCCCCTGTGTAAGAAATGTACCCTGCATCACACAGGACCTTGCACTGTCAAGTGTCAGACTTGCAACAAGGTGGGTCATCTGACTAGGAACTGCAAAAACAATAGGCCAGCCACTAGAAGCAACCTGCAGCTAGTGTTAGTAACTTGTCATGCCTGTGGAGAGAAAGGACATTACAGAAACCAGTGCCCAAAGGCAAACAACAATGCCCATGGAAGAGCATACTTGCTGAGGGACAAGAACGCTCACCAAGACCCGAACGTAGTCACGGGTACGTTCCTTCTAAACCAACATCTAGCTAAAGTATTATTTGATTCAGGAGCCGATAAAAGTTTTGTATCCATATCTCTTGCTTCTAAGCTTAATATCCCACCAATTACACTAGATACTACCTATGACATTGAAATGGCCGATGGAAACCTAGTAGGCACTAATACCGTTATCCAGGGTTGCACTCTGATCTTGTTAAACCAACCTTTCGAAATTGATCTCATGCCGATTAAACTCGGTAGTTTTGACGTCGTCATTGGTATGGATTGGTTATCCAAGTATCATGCTAGAATTATTTGTGACGAGAAAGTCGTCCACATCCCAATCGACGGTGAAACTTTGATCATCCGAGGTGATCGAAGTAAAACCCGACTAAGCCTCATATCCTGTATAAAAACCGAAAGGTATATATCCAGGGGATGTCAAGTTTTCATAGCCCAAGTAATAGAAAAGAAGTCAGACGATAAACGACTGAAAGACATACCAGTAGTCAGAGAATTTCCAGAAGTTTTTCCTGAAGATTTACCTGGCCTACCCCAGTTCGTCAAGTAGAATTACAAATCGACTTAATTCCAGGAGCAGCACCAGTAGCCCGAGCACCTTACAGATTAGCTTCTTCAAAAATGCAGGAACTATCAAACCAACTACAAGAGTTGGCAGACCGAGGTTTTATCCGACCAAGTACTTCGCCTTGGGGAGCTCCTGTCTTATTTGTTAAGAAAAAAGACAGATCTTTCAGAATGTGTATCGATTACCAGGAATTGAATAAACTTACCGTAAAGAATCGTTACCCATTACCCAGGATCGATGACTTATTTGACTAACTTCAAGGTTCGAGTGTTTAATCGAAAATCGACTTAAGATCAGGTTATCATCAACTAAGAGTAAGGGATGAAGATATTCCCAAGACTGCTTTCAGAACAAGGTACGGACACTATGAATTTCAAGTGATGCCATTTGGTTTAACTAACGCACATGCTGTATTCATAGATCTGATAAACCGTATGTGCAAACCATACTTGGATAAATTTGTGATAATATTTATTGATGATATTCTCATCTACTCTCGTAACAAAGAAAAACACGTAGATCATCTGAGAATAATCTTGGAATTACTCAGAAAAGAGAAATTATATGCCAAGTTCTCCAAGTGTGAATTCTGGATCAATATCGTATAATTTCTTGGACACTTAATTGATAGTCAAGGACTTCATGTTGACCCCGCCAAGATTGAAGCAGTTTAGAACTGGTCATATCCTACTACACCCATAGAAATACGTCAATTCTTAGGACTTGCCGGCTACTATCAGAGATTTATCAAGGATTTTTCAAAGATTGAAAAGTCTTTGACTGAATTAACACAAAAAAACAAGAAGTATATCTAGGGAAAAGACCAAGAGACAGCTTTCCCAACTGCTAAAACAAAAGCTATGTGAAGCTCCAATCTTAGCATTACCAAAAGGAAACGATTATTTTGTTGTTTACTGTGATGCATCACTTCAAGGACTGGGAGCTGTATTAATGCAAAGGGAAAAGGTTATTGTATATGCATCCTGACAACTCAAACCTCATGAAGAAAACTATACCACTCATTTTCTCGAATTAGGAGCAGTAGTATTCGCTCTTAAAATTTAGAGACACTATCTATACGGTACAAAGTGTACTGTGTTCACTTGCATCATAAAGTATTCAGCAGAGCCGGGGGGGGGGGAGCATTATATAAATATGTTGAACATGAGACAACGCCATTGGTTAGAATTGCTCGCAGATTATGATTGTGAGATTCGTTACCATCCTGGAAAGGCAAATGTTGTGGCAGATGCCTTAAGCCGGAATCAAATCACTCTGAGTTAGATCATTAGTCATAACCATTCATCCAAAATTACCATCACAGATTCTCAAAACTCAAACTGAGACAATCAAGGAAGAAAACCTCAAAGCTGAAAACTTATGAGGAATGGATAAAGCATTTGAAATACGTCCTGATGGAACTCGTTGTATTAAGAATCGAAGTTGGTTACCACTCTTTGGTAATCTGAGAGACTTGATCATGCATGAGTCCCATAAATCAAAGTATTCCATTCACCCAGGTTCTGACAAGATGTATCAGGATCTAAAGAAACTCTATTGGTGGCCTAACATGAAGGCAATCATCGCTGAATATGTTGGCAAATGTTTGACATGTTCTAGAGTTAAAGCAGAATGTTAGAAGCCATTCGGCTTGCTGATACAAAGATTCCTACATGGAAATGGGAGAGAATAACGATGGATTTCGTCACAAAACTACCCAAAACCTCAAACGGACATGACACAATCTGGGTCATTATCGATCGCCTTACCAAATCCGCACATTTCATCCCTACCCGAGAGACAGATAGTATGGAAACCCTTACAAGATTGTACATAAAGGAAATAGTCTCCCGACATGGAGTGCCAATATCTATCATCTCGGATCGTGACAGTCATTTCACATCCAGATTCTGGCAATCATTACAAAGTGCTTTGGGTACTCAATTAGACATGAGTACGGCATATCATCCCGAAACCGATGGACAAAGTGAAAGAACCATTCAAACACTCGAAGACATGCTTCGAGCCTGTGTTATAGATTTTGGAAAAGGATGGGAAACACACTTACCACTAGTGGAATTTTCTTACAATAACAGTTACCATGCCAGTATTAAGGCAGCACCATTTGAGGCACTTTATGGTCGAAAGTGCAGATCACCTGTTTGCTGGGCCGAAGTTGGAGATGTTCAACTCACGGGACCAGAAATAATCCATGAAACCACTGAAAAGATAGTGCAAATTCGACAACGCTTGCAAGCTGCAAGAGATCGGCAAAGAAGTTACGCCAATGTAAGGCGAAAGCCTTTAGAATTTCAAGTTGGAGATCGTGTTATGTTGAAAGTATCACCTCAAAAAGGTGTCATTCATTTTGGAAAGCTTAATCCCCGATACATTGAACCATTTAAGATTCTTAAAAGAGTCGGTCCAGTGGCATATAAACTAGAACTTCTTGAAGAACTCAGAAATGTCCACAATACTTTCCACGTTTCTAATCTAAAGAAATGCTTATCTGACGAATCCCTTGTCATTCCAATGAAAGAGCTTCGGCTTGATGACAAACTCAACTTTGTGGAAGAACCAGTAGAGATTATGGATCGAGAAGTCAAGCAACTAAGACAAAGTCGTATTCCTATAGTCAAAGTAAGATGGAACTCTAAAAGAGGACCAGAATTTACGTGGGAACGCGAAGATGAAATTCGTGCCAAATATCCACATCTATTTTCCAACATCACTTCAAAGTCCAACTAAATCTCGGGACGAGATTTCTTTAAGGTTGGGGGACTATAACAACCCGCAATTTTCATCAATGTAATATCCATCTATTAAATTAGATGCAATGTAACATCTATATATACCACCTTTTTACAGGGAAAATTTTGCTTTATTCTATTATGTAACGTAGTTTACATAACTAAAGTAAACGAGCTCACGCAACAACCAATGCCATCTATATCTATGTTTATATCATGTAAACATCATAATATGTCAAGTCAATATCCTAATATCCTCTGCACCATATACATTATCCATTTAACGTGCCATTTACAACGTTATTTCAAAACAGGCATTATACGTTAACATTTATATCAAAACCCTAATTATATGTAATGTTTACATATAAAATAAATGTACAAACTTCCAAGGAAAGTGTACAAGTAATCAATGTACAAGTCCTTAATGCCTAAAGTACAAATCAATTAAGCATGATATTCAAATAGCCATTTTCCCTCCATTTTTCTTAAGGATTCTTACCACTACTTAAGCACAAGTTACAAGCTCTTAATGCACAACATTTAAATCATGTTTTCTCTCCATTTCACTTTACAATACACATTTTAAAATCCAAAAACCCTAACCCGATACCCTATTAAACCCGACACCTATATTTTCATTTTAAAACCTATTTTAAAACAAGTAAGCACCTCAAGCACCTTAAGCTAGCACCCTAACATCACCATGATACCACCCTTACTCACCTCCTTGCCTCCTTGCTTGCTACAACACTTGATCACCAAGTTAAAACCATCCTTGTCACCTCCTTTGTATGTCGCACCCTCTAACCATCCCACACCTTGCATAGCTACCTTCCTAGCCCTCAATACTCACCCTATAGCTGCCCTTAGTCATTACCTACAAGCCTTGGCCACTACTCTAAGTATACTTGGTCACCAAGAGTGGTTCACACACTATAAATAGCCAAGACCCCCCATTCTTTCAATCACACCTCAAAAACTCATCACCACTCAAATGGAGCTCTAAACAAGAATAAGGAAGATCAAAGAAGGAAGAACTCAGCAAATTTGAAGCCAAGAATCAAGAGAAGGAAGCCCTTGAAGTCGTTTCCAGGCGTACGAATCCAAATAAGCTCATACGACCCATATAAGCTCAAGTAAGCTTAAAAACTTGTTCCATAAGCTCATAATCTATTTTAAATCTTTCATAAGGCTTGTAAGATCATATGTTAACTCTTGTTTAAGCCCTTGAATCACAAACCCATGCGTTTTGGTTTTCCTAAACCAAACGTACCCATTTTTGATCATTAAGCTCATAAGCTATTTTGATAAGCTATAAGCTCGTAAAAGTTATTTATCCTAACTTATTTTAATAAGCTATAACCTGCAAATTACTTTCTATATTGAAAAAAAAAATCAATATTATGAATTTTGGACTAAAAATGCAAATGTTTTCATGCACAAGGGTATATATTGTAAATTTCTGAAATTTTATAGTTTTGGGCTGAAAATGTCATTATTCCAAAGTTATAACTATGAGGGGCTGTTTTGCCAAGTTTTAAAGTTAAAGGTTTAAGTTATAAATACTTTATATATAAAGGACTAACTTTGTAAAAGTATATAAATCAAGGATATATATTGCCATTTTTACATTCTTAAAAATATAACATATAATATTTTTATATAAATTATAAAAATATATATAAATATTATAAAACTTGATTTTATTAAAACCCGACACATTTGTCGTTATTAATCATCGATCGACGCATTATAAAACAATTACGTTACTAGCTTTTGGAAAAAAAAACTTAAAATCTTATCGTATCACGTTACTAGGGAATTTCATGTGAGGGGTTTCATTTGGGTATACGTTTTGACAGAAGTTGGCTGGAATTTACAATTAAAGTGTCTGGTTTTTTTCTCAAACGTTTACTGCATGACCTCTGAATTATGATAGCCCGAACAGTGATACAATATTTTCATAAATTACTAATTCAAAGTAATATGTATGATTAAACTTTATGAAGTTTTGAAGCATAAACAATCAAACTAAGACTTGATATATTACCCCAGGTTGCGTGACGAGGCCGTTACTTTCATTTGATATACTTTTGCCATCAATCGGATTTCCCTGTTAAGGTGAGTTCATAGCCTCACATTTTAAATCTTTGAAATGTTTCATAAACCCGCGAGGGGGATACATGCTATAAACCATGAATACACGTGTTTTTCTAACTGTATGCTATCCTGATGCATTATTTCCTAAGTCCCTACTTTTGCCATTAAGACCCCACTATCATAAACCGTTAATTGCTCTTCGGAGTAAGCGCGAATGTTGTGAATATATCTATTTGGGACTGAACTCCCCCGTTGGTATACTTGTACTTTTGGTAACCAAACGTACTTCATTTGAATAAACTATGCGGGTGTTTGGCAAAGGCACCCGTTGGGGCAACTACTTGTGATTATTGATTATCTCAAGGCTTCGGTGTCATGAGCTTAGGGCAATAATATTGTTTTCTTTAATAATTGTACCTACATTGCAATTATTACTATTATGGGTGTATAACAACGTAACCTACTGTTATGATGACTTGTATTCAAACTATTTATCATAAACCTATGAATTTCACTCAACCATTGTGTTGATCTTTTTATCATGTTTATCTCAGGTAATTGAGCAACTTATGACACGAAGTGGCATAGACTTGAAGATGGTTAAACTGTTATCATTCAAACTTTATGTTTCTAGATTTTGGGATCTCTCTTTTTGTAAAAACTCTGATGAATAAATGAATGATAACTAAATTTTCCAAAAACGTCTCTTTATGAGTTGTTTTCTATGATTATGACTGTTGTACTATGAAGTAATACCCTAGATTAGTTTCCGTTGCTATATGTAAAAAAATGGGGGTGTTGTACTAGATGTATAAATTACTATATGGAGAGCTATCCCAGACTCTAGATTTACTTGGTCCGTATCACTAGATCCAGTTGAATGATAGGTCGCATACAAAAGCGCGTAAACAAGTATAAATTGATAAACATAAACAAGCATTCAACGATAAATCAAGAAATCGAGATAAAAAATACCAAACATTCAGATCTTCATAATAATGGCTAATACCCGAAGGTGCCTTCAAACGTCATAATAAATACAAAAGCAATTATTTAGCCAAGGTAAACTAGTTGAGTTAACGAATGATACCAAAAACTAAACGATTACTAAAATATATGGAATTACACGTTGTCTCTTATGGAATTGATAGCGTTGCTTGACATCTTCTGCTCTTTTTCTCCTCTGAAAATCGACTTTAGTGGTTTAAGGTATTGAGAATATGATTTAGCACATCTAAAACTCGTTTTTGAGTTTTCTATTTATAAGGTCTGGAAGTCGGTTCGATACGGCGTATCCAAGGATTAAATACGGCGTATTGGGGATATCTTGGAGTAGGGATGATAAGTGCTTAATTACACATATCTTTTACCTCTAAAAACGAGCTTAAATGACCAAAAACAGACAAAAACTGCCCAATATATGTTTGTTTTGCATTTGTATTGTGCAGGAAGTGGATATCATCAAAAAGACAGAAACCAAGCCAAAATGACAAAACTGAGCATGGAATGAAAAGACCTGTGCAAATCAAGGCCCAAAGTCCAAAAATGTCAAAGGTCCCAGAGTCAATACTAAAGAATCAGCCAGTCAAATACGAGCCGGAACTGAAGAATACTAATTGAATTGCAATCTTAAACCTCTGAGTTGGGGCCGGGAAAGCCCAATAGTATAACTATGAAGACTGTGAAGACCAAATGGGCCCTCAATCAATTACAACAGCCCATTTGTGTGCAATTGACAAAGACTGTGAAGACTTTGAAGGCCCAATCCTAGCCCAGTTACAGCCAATCTCAGCCATTGTACACACAAAACCCACTTCATAACCTTATTGGGCTTGAAAAAGCCCAATAACCAAGCCTAAACCTTATTGGGCCCAGACACACTCAATTGGGCCCAATACAAGCCCAAAAGCCCAATACAAGCCCAAAAGCCCAACAACAAAACCCAAGCCCAAAATCCTTTTTTATAAAACTTTAGGGGCTAAAGTTGTCATTTTTAAAAGTTTTTTATAAAAGAAAAATGGTAAAATAAAGGGAAGGACTAAAACTGCCAAATGGCATTTCTTTTATTAATAAAACAGCAGGGACCATTTTTGCAATTGTCCAAAACCCTCTTTTATTCTTTTGTTATAAAACTAGAGGGACCAGTTTTGCAAATTACCCTAACCTCCCCTTTTTCTTTTAGTTATAAAACGCAGGGACTGAAGCTGTTATTTTCTAAACCTATTTATAACTGAATTTCGGGCCAAGATAGAAATGAAAAGAGAGAAAGAGTTGAGGGGCCATTTTTGCATCATTTCCAAAACTTTCATTTAAACCTGCAACCCACCCCTGTACAAACCCCGTACCCGCCAAAATCAAACCACCCCCTTTCCCACGGTTTTCTTGCAATACCACTATCCCAAGTACCCTCACAGCTCACCCCTCACCTTTTCCCACCTTACCCTGCCCCTATATCCCCTCCCACTTGGAAATCACTCAACCCGAGACCCCATCAATGGCTGAGATGGTGTATAAGAACCAACGAAGGGCTAGGATTGCTGGGATTGCTTTATACTCTCACAACAAACTCGTCCCAAGTCTTTGAGACTTGTATAAAAGAGCCAAGACCAAGCCGAAGTCAAACACACCATTTTTTTATGTTTTTTTTTTAGCTTAATTTTAAATTCCAAGTCTTTCTTTTAATCATTTAAGTGTACTCAGTTTCTTTTTAAGTTTATGTTGTATTACTTTCAGTTTTAATAAAAAAGATAAGAGTTTGTTTTTGTTATTTCATTTATCAAATTTAAAGTGGTAAGTAAGGCCTTTGTAATTCCTGTTTAAATTGTCTGAATGGTGTGTAAGTTATTAAAATCCACTTGTAATCCATTATCTCTGCCCTCTTTTACCAAAAATCAGTTAAAACTCCTTTTTTATAAAATAAGGGGGTGTTTGGTTTAGTCTGAAAATGGGTCAAATGGTTGTTGTTGTGGGTCAAGCTCACTCAGCCAACTTTGGCTGAGTGTGTAGGGTTTATTAAGCCTTTTTAATTACCATTTTTAGTGTCAAAATCCGTTTTTGAGTCCCCTTTGCTTTCTGTCAATTTCCAATAAGCAAAAGTCAAGCTAAACCACTTAAGCTGCTTATGCAGCTTAAGCACACCTTGTTTGTGCCTATTTGAGTATTTCTAACCACTTTAACCAACCACTTGTTCTGTCCTTTAATTTCACCAAGTAATAGCCAAGTGTGTGTGTATGCATGGTTTTTGAAATCCCCCATTTTTAAGCCCAAATATCAGCAGCCTATATTGTTTTCTAGACCCTCATCCTTTGGAAATAAGCTCAATAATATGCCCTTTCTACCTGTTTGAGCTTGGATTTGGCTAAAAAGCTCATAAGAGCTTATTTCATAAGCCCAAAAAGCCCTTAAGCTTACTGTGTTGCCCTCCCCTGGTGCTGAGCACCATAACTCAGCCCACTTTTCTAGCTTATTTAGATAATAAGCCTTAGGATTTTTTAGCTTTTATTTATAGCTTATTAGTTGCCCTATAAATCCCTAAAATCTCATAGCTTATTTCCCCCTTTAGCTTAGCTTATTATAGGCTTAAAGTAGGTACTTTTCTGTTTTCTTTTAAAAACTGTCACCATAGCTTATTTCATTTCTAGCTTATTTTAGGGCTTATTCTAGATACCTTAGCTTATTTAGGACTCCCCTAGCCTATTAACTGTCCCCCATAGATTTTAGCTTATTTTGTTAGCTTAAACCTCAAAGAAAAAGCAAATAAGCTCATAAGCTTAATAAGCTTCTGTCAGTCCAAAAGCTTAAGTTTTTAGCTTATTCAGTGGGTAAAAAGCATAAGTGCTTTTACAAAAGTTGTTCCCCTTAAGCCCCTTATCAACTTTGCTTTTATAGCTTTTTGATAATAAGCTGTTTGGACCCTCTTTGTAATCGGGGTCCACTTCAGGGACCAATTGTGTAATTTTCTCTTTTGTAGTTACCTTTGTTAGTCCCTGGTGGTTATTTTAGCCTGTACCCCGTTTGTCCTTGTGTCCTTATCACGTTAGTCCTTTGTTTTAACAACAGTTTATCTTTATTAGTTTATTTAATTTAATTAATTAAATTTAGGTTTAAAATTTAATTAGTATGAATTACTTTTAATATAAACAGTAAACTTTTTGGCCATTTTTTATATTTTTAGAATTATTAACTTTTTCTTTATTTAATTTTATTTTTTCAGAATTTTTATAACTTTTATTTTTTGTCTTTTTCTATTTACTTAGTTTTAATTAGTTTTTAATCTTTAAAAATTCATAAAAAATCCAAAAATTAATAAAAAATATTTTTCTTTTTTATAAAATTTTCTTTTGTCATTTAGTGTCTAGGAAAAATATAAAATTTAGTATAGGCTTAATTTTTCTTAAATTTCAGTCTTAGACCCGTTTTACCGAGTACGTTTTAAAAATAACCGTTTCTTTTCCGGTTTAGCAGTCAAACGAACCTCCGTTTTAGTTTCTAGTTTTCTTTATTTTTCAGTTAACTTTAATTAGAATTTAATTTTGATTTTTAATTTAATTTAGGCATTTATTTTTCTTAATTTTTAGTATTTAGGTTCCCGATACTGAATTTCTGTTTCCCACGTATTTTAATTATAGATTTAATTTTTCAGGATTTTTCCCATAACTAATTTTGGTTTTCCCGTAGTTTTTAAGATCCCCCATTTCCTATATTTGTTTCCGTAGATTAAATTAGTTTTATTAATTATTTTTAGTTGTAGATTATATCAGTGCTTCATCATATATTCTCCATCATTCAATTCTCATCAAACCAGGATCCTTTCAATTGCAGCCTCGTTGGGGACATACACCCGTGATATCTCTTCCGAATCTTTTTATTATTGATTCCTTACTTGTGTATTTTATCCTTTTGTGGAATTTGACCATTTTGCCTTGGTCAAGGCATTCGGTCAGGATCTTGTATTAAGGTTCTACTATAAGTTGTGTTGCTATACAGCGAATCAAGGAATCACGTTATTTGATATCTTCTAGAATATTATATTCATTCCATATTTCTAATACGGAGTATTGGTCTTTGGATACGGCGTATTAAGCTTTATTCCTTTGTGGTCTTTGGTGAGTGCAGGCACGGATATGCCGTATCTTCCTTGATGGATACGGCGTATTGGTCTTCAGAATAGTAATCTTCAAAATATCTTCATTTAAGCTCCAGAATGCGCGCCTTTGGCTAATATTCACCAAGTACTCCATAATTACTGCAATTCTCAAATATAAACGATTAAGTAACAATTCTTTGCAATAACTATAACAAAATGGGTTTATAACCATGGGATAAATGATGGCTGATAAAATAGAGTTATTTGATGTCATCAAATATCCCCCCACTTGAATCCTACTTGTCCTCAAGTAGCCTTTAGAAGTTTATAAAAATGTATCCCTAAGGATATTTTCTTTTAAAGCATTTATTTGATCCATTACAAGTACACAACCAAACACCTCACGAAATAGGAAGATGAAAACACTCAAATCACTCAACTAATCTATGTGGTAACATATAACTAATTCGCTCAATTGCTTGGTCGTGACGAGTATTCTATCATAAGCTTGGCAACGATACACATCTCCACCACTAAATCCAAGGAGTAACAAGTTTATAATGGTAAATATAGGGTTTTGTATGGAAAGGCTTACTGTTGATCATTCTATAATCTTTTACCAGAAGTACCACTCTAACAAGGCAGCTGAAGCACACATACATGGCCATAACGACGGAATAGACATGTGTGTTCGATCACATCCCTATTCAAATTTAACCAACGGTTAGGATGAAGAATGATATAGGGTATGAACCTTCTAACTTTCACCAAAAGTCGTAAACCAACGAGGCAGGGCTAAGACAAGGAGGGGGAATGCATACATGGTCGTATGATGGAAAAGAAACATGCATGACTCGAACAAATCCTCATTCGCGTAAAACCAGCGGCTAATCATCAGGTGAGAGGGAAGTAAATTGTTGTTAAATAAAAATCAAGAAACAAATAGATTAAGACTAAGATACAAGTTGCTAGACACTTTTTCCCGACCGTTACCATGACAAAGACACGACTATTTACAACGTCTTGATCATCGATAAAAAACAACAACCTAAGTTGGCGTTCCCGTAACAGTCAACTTCCCAATCATCCCAAAACTTTACATACTCTACAAGGCAAGTGGCGATATCTTCCACTTTGTACAATACTCTACATCGTTGATTTTTTTAGACGTATCAACGAATAATCGATCCTTCGTGTAATTCCTTTGGTAATGCTCTTTGCGAAACGATTATCTTCAAACTTTCTTCTCTTTCTTTTTTGTTACATTTTTCTAAAAAAAAGTTGATTTTTTTCCATCTATATACCAAACTCAAAGTAGTTTCACCATCTTCACGATCATAATAATTCCAGATAACTCGTTCGATAGTTTCTTCATTCTTCACCATTAATTGTGATGGTAGTAAAATCACATGAGTTTTGACTATAATATACATTCCCATTTGCAATGTGCAAATTTCCAACCGCACCAAAGATAGAAAATGACACAAGACTCGGGAAATACAAACTTTACACTTTAAGCAACTAGCAACTGTAAATTAAACTTAATCTAACAAGGTAGGTTAAGGTGTAAGGGTGTAACAAAACAAATAGTTGGTGTAGTTCCTAAAGGATTGGCTCTACGGGTTGTTCTAGTGGATCTTCACTCTAAAGATGAGAGTGGAAAAGGGTTTAAACTAGAGGTTAACTAACCGGTGTAGTTAGTTAATAAGCAACATGGAAAGGCGATTTGGGTGTAATCCTAAAATTTACCAATTTAAACAAGTTACTCCAATTAAATCCATAATACTCATTATTGTGGTCTCGAGTGATATACCAAGCCAAGTTCTAAAGTCTACAACATCACCGGCACACTCATATTTTATGGAATTTGGGTAAACATTTGGAAACGGATAGGCTAAATTCTCACAATATCTAACAAGGGTTATTGTGTGTGGGTTATGTATCAAGTAATTTCACAAAAGTATGCTTGAATTTTTTTTTAATTTGAGCATAATTTAAGCATTTTAGTGTGAAAATTAGGACAAGTAAACATTCTAATTCCATCCCCCCACTTGAATTATACAACGTCCTCGTTGTATAGATAAAACATTAAATACGGGAATTTAAAAGAATTAGAATGAGAAACTCCCATGATATTTGCTCGGTAGATTCTCCAAGTTGTGTTTATGAGCAAGATTGTGTGCTGGAAAAGCGTCTGAATCCTAGCACGAACAACACACACACAGAATTCCAGAAAATATGCATTCCACCAACTTCGTCGATATTTCTTTCACGAGGTCCTGTATTAAACATAGGAAAAACATGTGCATTCCTATCTTGGTACCTACGGTTAATTTAAACTAAACTAAACAAACTAAATACGGGTCAATCTGGTGGATACACCGTATCAGGTTAATGAATACTCCGTATTCCAGAACTGACAATAATGTTTTTAAAGTGCAATAAAAATAAAGATTGATAACGTCCAGATAATTAATACGCCGTATGGTATGGAGCGGATACGCCGTATTGATGTTTGGGAAGATAGACTTGATGAAATTAAATAAAAATTTGGGTTGTCTCCCGGGAAGCTTAGACTTGTCTTCAGCTTCTCTTCACTCGGCTCTAGTCACCATCCATCCTTCGTCCATAATCCGAAAGATTTCTTGGTAAGCAAGCTCGGCACGCCTCTTCTCTTGTGATCGTAAAATCGTTGTATTCGTCTTTTTTTACAGCAACATACTCTTCATTATTATTGAACGAATAATTGATCATCATATATCTCCTTATATTGCACACCGGTATCTCATGATCTTCACATAATTCTTCTCTTTTATTATCTTCATGATTTATCTCATAAGCATCATCATAATTTGTATATATGTTCCATCGTCTCATTTGTTCGTAACGTGACTCATCATCATCATCATCATCATTATCATCATCTTTGATAAATCCATTCTTGATAGCTTTATTTCTTAAAGCCTCATCTTTAAGTTCACTATCTTCCAAAGCCTCGTACCACTCGTGATTCTGATAATGGAGTTGGTTTCCAATAATGTAAGTTCCGAGAAAGTTTCCTCCATACAGTATCCCCATCATTAAACCCAACTACATGTTGGCCATTCAGAAACATCGAGTCTTATAGTTGAAAGGCTTGCAAGTATGTTTAACTGGTGTGGGTTTGCTCCAAACTCCAGCGTTAGTCCATGGCTTCTCATCTACCCATGGTACGTCTTTGTTCCATTCATAGATCTAATCATCCTTGTAATATTCATAGGTCTTGAATCCCTCAATGTCCTTAGTAAGTAAGTCTGGATCGATTTGCAAAAGATAGTTAAATTCTTTGAATGCCTTGCACATAGGTGTTTCAAAATTAAATAAATTAGTGTCGATCCTAAAGACTTCAGCAACTTCATCCATATCATTAGAAGATTCTTCATCTGTGAGCTCAACTTCATCATCTCCTCTGATCCAGTAAATCCATAATGCTTTCATAGTATTTGATCCATTATCTTGTAGTTGAAAAACTTCGATCCCAACAATTCAGTAAATGCAACATCAGACGGATCATATCCCATGTCATCATCAGCTTCATGCTCCGAATCATCATCTATTTTTAAGTCACACGGGATATTAGAAACTTTAACTTCATATGTGTAACATTCCTCAATTTCAGGTCATTTTACGGCTCCTATTATTCGTCACTATTTATTTTGGTTCGATACGCGTTCACTTTTAATTTAACTTTTAAGCTAAATCGCGTAGACTAGAAATAATCATTTAATGTAAACGGTCATCAAATAAATTAAGGTTTACATCAACCAAGTAATAAATAATTATTAAGAAGATAATTATTAACTTTGCGTATTTTATTTTATTGGTCACGTAAAAGGGTTACGTTTCGCAATAAAATACATTTGGACACACCCCGAAAATACCTAGACTTACCTAGACTCGAACCAATACCCACTTATAAACCTTAAACACAAAATTTAATCAAATATTATGTTAAAAGGCTATGTTGGCCGAATATAGGCAAGAGAGAGACATAAACCATTTTTCACATGTGCTAAATCCTTACACCTCCTAAGTACATGTACATTTTTAAGGTAATTAAAACCTAGGTACTTGTATGATACTAGCAAGATCTCAAAAACTACACTTCTACTTGTTATACACCTAGAAATCTTCCTTTTGATCCTTAAATACATGTACAAACTCTCTTTAATTAATACTAGTCCTAAATGTTCTCTAGTTAACTTATACACAATGGTTAATAACCACTTGGTCTCTCTTTTTCTTTCCTATGCCGCGGCTAAGCATCACATATAAACAAATCATAGGATTTCCCATATCTTAGGTAAATCTTGTACTTAGATTATGCAATTAAGAATAGTACTTGTGTGGTTTAACAAAACTATGTCTAATGAACTAGAAACCACAAAACCACTAGGGCTTGGATCGGTTTTGGTTTAGTTTGTGTGACTTGGAGATATAACTAAGTATATGCCTATAAACACACACACATATTCACCATTTTACACTCTTACAAAACACAAACACTTAAACATATACACACTCTTGGCATCGGATCTTAAACCGCAAACATACACACCCATTTGCCACCTTCGAACCCACAACACACGCTAGGGTTTATACAAGGAGTGCACAAGGGAGTATACGAGCAAAGGGTTAGCTTACTACACGTCTATTTCTCGAACCAAGAGCTATAAGACCCTTGTAAGTCCCTCAAGGCTCTATACATTTCATAGTTTAATTCCCTTTTGATTTCTAGTCTTATGTCGCGATACATATATGATATACGTGCCTATATATGTGTGTGTTACATTTGTGTGGTGCAAGAACTCATTTAAAACGCATGAAACTAAGATGGTAAATGACCAACTAGGGCATAAATGCCTCATTTATATGAAAACTTGGTCTTCGACATGAACAACGTACATTATACACGAAATGGTAAGAAATCTACATGTAAACTCTTAAGGAAAACACGATAGTATGGCTTGGGATAGTATACACGCCACATCTAAACGTTTGCATGTAAAACGCAACGTATAAATGAGTTGAAAAATCGACCTATAGACACTAGAACACCTTTCAAAACATATATGTTACCAAGGAATCAATGGGGCACAAGGGGGGCATAAACCAAACGTACCCACGTCTAGGCCCTACCGGCCCAACAAGCTCAAACATTAGAAACCGTAGCTTATTATAAGCTCATTCAAGCTTATGGATTGAACTAGGAACCTTCGTGAACATTTATAACTCAAGAATGCATGTAATGAACACCTAATGGTCCTAGTTAGCCCAAAGGACCGCATACAGAACCAAATGGGCCCAATAAGCCCACTCGGTGAGCCCACAACTTATAAATAAGCACTCTCGGGCTTATAGGAAGCCTAGGTGCTTATTAAACTTGTATATGCCTAGGATATCATGGCATGTTGGTATGTGCTTAAATACACATACCTTTTTCCATTAAAAACGGACTTAAATGACCAAAAACAGACAGAAACTGCCAAAGATATGTTTGTTTTACACTTGTGTTGTGCAGGAAAAGGATATCACACCAAAAGACGAAAAACAAAGCCAAAACGACAAAACTGGACTCGGAATGGAAAAGCTGTGAAGGACAAAGCCAAATCAAAGCCAAAGACCAGAAAAGTCAAAGTCAACTCAACAAATTAACAGTCAAAACCGGAGCCGTAATTGAAGAATACTATTGGTTGCAATCTCAACCCATCTGATGGGCCGGGAAAGCCCAATAGTATATTAACGAAGACTGTGAAGACCAAATGGGCCCTCAATCAATGACAACAGCCCATTTGTGTGCAATTGACAGAGACTATGAAGACTTTGAAGGCCCGATCCTAGCCCTTGAACAAGCCAATCTCAGCCATTGTACACACAAAACCCACCCAAACCTTATTGGGCCTTAAAAAGCCCAATAACATAAGCCTAAACCTTATTGGGCCCATTTATAAACCTTAAGGACTTAAACTGTCATTTTAAAAAAATGTGTTTTATAAAAGAAAAGGGTTTAAACAAAGAGAGGGACTGATTTTGCAATTTTACAAACTTAATTTCCCTTAAAAACACCAAGGGCTGAAACTGCCATGTTCAAAACCTTTTATATCTTTGTTTCAATAAACCACAAGGGCCGTTGTTGCCAATACTTAAACTTGCTTATAACTAGAAAAATAAAAGAATAAAAAGAGTGACAAGTAAGGGAAAGTTGGGGGTTTCTTTTTGGGCAATTCAAACATTCAAATGTTATAAACCAATCCCGGTTTCTCTTCCCCAAACCTTTCCCGCCACCACCTTGAACCTCCCACCATCACATGTAGCCACTACCCCTTTTACCCAACCCCTCCTAAATCCAGTTCTAACCCTAAACCCACTCCCACTAGCCTTTTAAACTGCCACGTTGGCAATCCCCCTCAACCCAAGAAAAATCCATGGCCGAAAATGAGTATAAACAAACACAAAACCTAATCAAAGGCTGGGAATTGTTGCTGAGGTTGTACACACACAAGAAACACAAGTTGAGAAGCTATGAAGGCCAGAGACTTCTATATAAGCAAGAAAACACAACCGAAGACCCACCCTTTTTTTTACTAGCTTTCTTTTATGAACTTTTAATTAAAATTGTACTTTAAGCATTCAGTTTTTTTTTGTAATCTCTTATTGTTAATGAAAAATTTGCAAATTTACTTTTGAAATTCTTGCATTACTATTGAAAGATGAAGTTCGAATTTAGCATCTTCACCTTGTTAATTCTTGTTAAACAAGGTTGAAATGGTTAAAATTAACTCTAACAGAAAGTTAAGTTTTTATTTATTGTTTTCTTCTTATTTTCTTAGTAACTAAACTGTCAAAATTTAATCTAAGTATCCTTTTATTTGAATCTATTTCTTGGGGTCATTAAGTTAACTTTATCTTAGGTGTTTGAGCTTAATTAAGTCTGTCTTGCTAAAGTTTTTTTTAGTTAAAATATGTTTTTCAAAGTTTTTACAAGCATCTTTGAAACTGTTGGTTTTTAAAAGGAGACACAATGGCTTATTTGGTTAAGCCATTGTAATCCTGAGTAAGGTTTCAAATTGTTATCATTTGAGTGTTTAAATCAGTTGCCAAAGGTCCCTTGAGTCATTTGACCTTGTAAGTCAAAACTACCAAGTATGAATGTCATTTTTCAAAATAAAAAGCCTTCTTTTCCATCTCTGAAATCAGCAGCTTTTCTTTGTTTTTAGAAGCTTAGATCTTGAGCATAAGCTCACATTAAGCCCTTTACAATTTGTCTTAGCTTATCTTTTAATTTTGAGCTTATTTGACAGCTTATTTGAAGCTGTCAAATTAAGCATCCTTTGCTTAGTTCAATTTTGCCCTGGTGCTAAGGGGCCAACTTTAAGCCCTTCCACCTAGCTTATTAGTTAACCTCAGCCTTAGTTATTGGCTTTTCTAAAAAGCCAATAAGCTCCTAGATAAGCCCTTTAAATTTCATTCATTAAGAAGTTTTCTATATAGCTTAATTTTAAGCTCAAAATATCCCCTTGCCTGTTGTTGCTTTGCATAATGTAGAATTGCTTGATTTTCTTTCCAGCTTATGTAGGAGCTTATTAATTAATGTCTTTGAGTCCCTAGGTACTTATTAGGTGTGTTATGGCCTTAGATAGCTTATTTCTTTTTTTTCTTTGCTTATTGAGGTTTTTAAAAGCCCACATTTACACTAACAGTACTAACTCCTTAGTTAGTACTGTTGTGGGGTTTTAAGTCACCTCTTGGCTTATTAAGCTTATATCATGAGCTTATTTGTGATCTTAATAGCTAACTAGGTTAGTGTGTTAGGCTGTGTGAGCTTACTTCCTTATTTACTTAGCTTATGTAAGTGTTGACAGCCCAAGAGTTAAGCCCTTTAGTCCTTTTAAGCTTAATTTAGCTTCCTGTCATATAAGCCCCTTTTAAGCTTATTTAGTTTATGCTTTTTAGAACTTAGTACTTATCTAGGATAGGTTAGGCCTCCCCTTTAGTTTGTTAGTTTCAAGTTATAGCTTAAATGTTCAATAAGCCAAAAACTAAATAAGCTCTTAAAGCTTAAGTTTCTGTGACAGAAACCAAAATGCTTATTTTGTAGCTTATTAAGTAGATAAAAGTTCAAGTTGCCTTTATTAAAGTTGTAGAGGATAAGCTCATCTATAAGTTTGTAGTTTTGAGTTTTGTCTGAAAAGCACTTTTTAATAAGCCAAAAATAAGTCATGTCGTGAGGTGTGTTTTGTACTTTTTCCATAGATCGAGGTTATTCGTTTGCACTATAGTGTAAATTTCCCATAGTTCGTCCGCCTACCTTTCACTTTACTTTTGTACAAATTCTACCCTAGAGTTTTACCAAAAAAAAAAAAATGCGTTTTGAGGCTATATAGCTTATAAGCTAAAAAGCTATTCGGGTCTATCGTTAGAGCAATTTTTTGTTTTCCATTTTTCGTATGATTTATATAGTGTAAAAGTATTTTTTTGTAAAATATTTCAGAATTTGCGTAATCTTTCATATTTTTTATAATTTAATTTAGTTAAAACTTTTAAAATTCATAAAAAAATACAAAAATTATCAAAAAAAAATATTTTGCTTTTTTAGAAAATTTTCTTTTGTCATATAGGTTTGTATGAAAATACAA
Organism: Tanacetum coccineum; assembly: GCA_026074375.1. NCBI lineage: Eukaryota > Viridiplantae > Streptophyta > Magnoliopsida > Asterales > Asteraceae > Tanacetum > Tanacetum coccineum. The sequence goes on along the minus strand of BQNB010005503.1, from coordinate 32,983 downwards.
AAATTTTCGGAGGGTCATTTTTACAACTTTTCTTATTTTTAAAGAACGTCCGGTGTGACGGGTTTTTTTTTTGACGTCGTTTTTGGGTCAAAACGAACTCCCAGTTTCCGTCAATCTTTTTCATTCGCTTCGTTTAATTTGTCCCCGTCAGTAGTTTAGAATAATAATTTCTACTAGGGATATTTTTAAAGAATTTAATTTTTTCCCCCTTTGTTCGGGATTCGTTCTTCCGTTTATTCAGCTTCATATTCGTAATTTTTTAGTGTTTTCTTCTAAACGTTTTTGTTTGTTATTGGTAAGTTTGTCTTTTCCACTCTCAATTCATTCTCTCCTTCAAACTCACATCTTCGACTGTATCCGCAGAAAAAATTATTTTTTTTTTTTCTCCAGTCCAGCCTCGAGGGAAAAACGACCCGGGAACAACTCTATAACTACTTCCTCTGGTTATCATTGATCTTGTTGATTTTTAGACTTATATATATATTTTATATTTTATTATATGTTATATATATATAGTGTAAAATTCTACGATCAGTTACCATATTGGTTTCAGGGGAAGCTTATTGACAAAGTATTTAACCATCAGGATATATTCATGGACCACTTGTAGAGAAGGTTTTCATTACTACTGCTAAGTCAATTATTAACTACTCTGCAAGTTTTAAGTTCAACTAGCTTGAATCATTTTTTCTTATAGTGCTAATGAGGGTAAATTTGAGTCATTAAAAGGCTGGATTGGTAGTGTGATATATGGTTTATAGTTGTAAAGATCTAAGTTGCATATCTTCACAAGACCCCTATTGGATTATTACCAAAAGGGAAAGAAGAGTACAGAGATATGATTTACAACATATTAAATATAGTGGCATGGAGATTTTGATTTAAGGGGAAGATTGTTTCATTCATGGAAGATCAAGATGTTGGTTTTGTAATCATCAAATAAGGGAATATTGTTGGGAATTATATTGATTTGATGATACAAAACAATGAAACAAGAAACAACCAAAAAGAAAACAAAAGGATCAAAGTCGTCAGATTGGAATTCTACAAGATGTAGGAGTACATAAAGATTCTAAAAGATTTGGTCAAAGATATGAAGATAAATATTAGGAAGATTCGGTTTCCTAATTGTATTATGTTTCCTTTGTAAACTTAGATATCTCTATTATATAAAGAGATATAGGTCGTGAGTTTTATGTGTGCACAGTAAAATGTAGTCGACTAAAAAGTGTGTGTTCCAGGCATATGGTACATGTAAAATGCCTAGAGTTAGTTTTGTGTTTAGCCTCAAGGATATTTGATTCCTGTTATAGTTATATAACCGTTCTACAATTGATCATGTAGAATTAAGGCTTGTAGTGAATGATAATGAAGATAAACCTTGTTACAATTACATTGTTCTTATGTTAATTCCACTATACATATTCTATGAACTTTGTTATTGTTAATTCTAGATGAGATCTAAACAATCTCAAGTTATAAACGATCTAAGGAGTTATAAACGATCTAAGGAGATCTAACAAGGTTTTAAACCAAAACCCTAAACCCTAAGTTTATGAAATTGTTTTTCTTTAAAAAACATTTAGGGTTTCGTATGTTGTTATATCATGATCCTATGCTGTTCTTGGAATCATCTTTGGGGAATTATGGTCGATCTAGGGTTACAAGTTAGAACGTACACTTGTTTAACCTCATGGTCAAAATTAGTGATATTAGGGTTTTCTACAAACCCTAATTCGAAAAAGAAGGAAGTGTGGTTCTTGGTTACATGATTCAAGGGTTCTTGAAGTTGTCGTGAGAGAAGAATGATGGAAAGGTTCGTGGCTTGACCTGGTTTGTGTTTTGATTTTATTGAACATCAAGGACAAAGCAGAAGGTCGATTGGTTTTTTTATACTGCTACTGTTGCGACATGATTTGGTGTAAACCCTAAATCTCTAGTGTTTCAATACTATTTTCTGTGTGCTTAACGTGATGCTGCTGGCACTTTTGATCGATGTTGTCTGATCTTCCTAAGAGGATCAAGAACTTTTATGGTGAGATAGGTACGAAGGATTATGATGTTGCAAGTATTAAAACTGGTATCGTTACTAGCTTTGGGGAATCGACTCTTCATGCATCGATAATGAACCCTAGTAGCAAGGTATATATTGTTCGCATCTCTCTTTAAGAGTGATAACATTGGTGTCTCAACAATGGCAGCTAAGGATTCCAAAAACCCTAATTCAGTGGATCGTGGAAGAGTGTTGTTGCAGGTAAAGTCGATACTATGAACAAGAGTAGAAGCAGCAGGTATCAACACGATTGAAGGTACAAAGAAGCAACAGGATATGATCTTATTGGTTGATTCGTGATTGTGTTATACTTAATACTGCCAATAAGAAGTTTATGTTGCTTTGGTTCGAGTAGAAGTTAATACTGTCAAGTGATGTTAATACTGTCAGTTCATATTAATGCTGCTAACGTATTTAATTAATGCTGCCAATGGGAAGTTAGTGCTGCTCGACATAGTTTCAACTGCTAGTTTTTTCCGACATCGGATAAAATGTGATTGTGATTTTGGTTGATTGAATAGAAAAGGCTATAGTTTTGGAATTAATTAAAAGACTTGATTATGAAGACGATTTTTTATCACTTATTTGAAGTTAAAGTTGAACTTCACGGGTACGTGTTCTTATCATATCTTAAAAGTCATCTGGCAAACTTTTGAAGATAACTTGTTCGTGCTTAAAAATGATGTTGACGAAGAATAGCAGTGAATAATGTAGTATCACAGAGTTAACTGATGCTAATTAAATTATATTTAAGGCCATTTACAAATGCTACCTTTGTAAAAACTATACCATTACATTTATAAGCCCAAAACAAACTATGATAGTTTTAAAAATACGCAAATAAGCTATAAGTGCTTTTAGTTACCACAATAAGCTACAAAAATATGGCGAAAGAGGTATATGACCAAAAGTACTCCCTTGGTCTCCCCTTTTTATGCCGTGAGCATATAAACTCCAAAACAAGTTATTCGAAGCTTATAAATAAGCTATTAGTTATTTTAATTCGCAAAATAAGCTATCATAGTAAGCTATAAAAATATGACAAGTATAGGTAATAACCAAAATTACTTTCTTTTTATTTCCTTTTTAAGCCGAAAGTTTATAAGCCATAAATAAGCCGTATAAGCTTATTTTAAGCCAAAAACAAAAATAATCTACTAAATATATAAATGTTATTCAACCATTACGTCCAAAATAATAAAATGATCTTTTCCTTGCCTCTTTTCCCTACGTTCGAACCAAATAAACATCCCTTAATATTTATTTCAAAACATTAAGCTTTCGATTTTAAGAAAACAAACCGTACAACTATTATCTATGCATCATAACACTACTAAAAGTACAAAAATATTTCAGAAATAGATGACTTACAAAGAGGATTTTGAAAATGAGATTAAGCACTAAACCGACAACCCAAACGTTGTTTTAATGATACCACGCCTACTAGAAACTACCCGGACTAACGTAGACTTCCATGTTTTGAATCAAAGTTGGAACAATTAAGTGTTTGGTATGTGTGTGTACGTCCGAGCTAAGCAAAGAGAGAAATGAAATTTTGATGTGTGTGAAAAATGAATGAAAGTGTGTGTTTGAATCAATATAAAACAAATGAGGAGTGTACCACTTGGGACAAGGTTGCTAAAAAATTGCCTTGTTGTCCCTTGTGGGGTTCGAACCGCCTAGCTGTAACACTTCGTAAATTTCGGGCCAATATTTTTAATCAATATCTTATTATTTATTTTACTTTTGAGTAAAAATTTACTTTTTACACGTTTACCGAAGTGTTAACGCTTGTTGTCTTAAACTGTTATTTAGCATGAACCGTCCTTAGGATTTAATCCGTCTACGTGTCCTACGTGGTTCAATATTCCATTTATATACCTCGATGATTAATAATTTTTGTTTTTAACATTTCTTGTTTCGTTTCGTGTTTACGTCAAATTTTGCTAGAAACTTTGCATTTAAGCTTACCTTTTAACCCTTTTTTAATTAACCTTCATATTTATACAACAAAATACTACAAATAAAAATCAAAAAATATATATGTGTGTTATAAGGGTCGGTCAAGAAACAAAAAAAACACAAACAATATTTTTTCTCTCCCTTCCTACTCCATACCTACGACATGCAACCACCACCACCAAGGGGTTCTTCAATTTTCAATTTTTTTCTTCTAATTCAAGTATTCAAGACTCTTATTCAAGGTATTCTAAGGTGTTTCCAAGATCTAATTCATCTAATTACAAGGTTTAATCAAGAATCAAAGAATTAGGGTTTCATCATTATTTGGGGTTTTTCAAGAATCATGCTCTAGTCATCTTCCTTGTGTTGTAAGCTCTTTCAGAAGGTCAAGAACATCATTTTTATGAGGTTTTAGGGCTGATTTCGTGGGTTGATTAGAGGGGTTCACTTCTTGATTTTTCTTGCATTCCTTGTGATTGTTGTAAGTATTTGAAACCATATTTCATATATTTCTTTGGTTTATATATATCTCTATTTTATTTTCATTTTAGAATCTATATGATTATTTGTGCTAGGATGGTTTTTAAATGTGAGAAAATGATTAGATATTGGAAATAGGTTAGTAAAGGATGTTTGTGAGGTATTGGTGGTGTTAGGTTGAAGTTTAGAGGCGTGTCGAAATATATATTTATTGTAGAAAATTAGAAAGTGGTCTAAGGATGTCGTAAAAATGTTTTTATTTAGTTTAGGCTTTAAATTATGTTAGTACTTGTTGAGACGATCGTTTTAATATAAGGATCACCTCATTACTCTTAAAAACAAAGATTTTAGAGCCGTCTGAAGTTTGAAAATTTCTATATAAAAATTCTACACTATTTTGGTAAATGGTAAAGTCTGCGCAGACTGTAAATGGGCCGTTTCGGGCACTTTTTGGCCCGTTTTGGCTTTCGGCAAAAGCATGAAAGTTGTCCGAAACAATGTTTTCTAGTGTACATACAAGGATTTTGGTCTAAAAGTGCTTAAAATGGTGATTTTTATCAAAGTTCAGTTCTGAGATTTTGGTAAAAAAAATGACAGCACTTATTTTACAACTAGTGTGCTGATGCAGATTTCGAGTAAGGTTTCGGGCTTTTTCTGCTCCGATCCGGCCTTCGAGTAAAACTTAAAAGTTGTTCATTTTAACGTTTTACATTATATTAGCAAGATTTTTGGTTTAAAAATGCAAGGCGATAGGAAAACATTGGGGTCAAAGTTAGTGATTTCTCTTTTTGGAAAAGTTAGATGTGCTTGCTGAATTTTGCCAAAAAATGGGGTTTTGATCGTTTTTGAGTTTGTTTGTGTAACACCCCCAAAATGGGTCGCAGCGGAATAAGGGTCCGGGGCGTGTTACTTCAAGATCAACAGCACAAGATATATATAAGAACGAAATAAAAAGTCGTTTAAATTGATACATTGGATTTAATTAAAAGACATATTACAAAAGCTTATAGCTTCACTTGTTCCTTGTTTAATATTACAAAAGATGACATAGATTTCCCAAAATATGATATAAAAGTCTTTAAGCGTGCAATCCAAAACGTAACCCAATGCATCCTTGGCACCTCGTGCCTATTGACCTCCTGAAAACATTGCTTAAAACGTCAACAAAAATGTTGGTGAATTCATAGGTTTATGTATTTAAATTATGCAGGACCGCAAGACTTTCCCGTGATGTTACAACATATGCAAACAATCACAAAACCAGATTACATTTACACTAAGCTCATGACACTGAAGCTCGACAGTCTTGTTCGCAAAATATTGCTACTCAGCCCGAAATGATGTTCTAACCCGAAACATCCCTGATTCGACATGCTATAACGTTCGTTCCCGGTGATAGCTAGTCACCCGAACGGGGAGGTCGTTTCCCAAATAGATCTATTAAATAACATTCGCGCTCACATAATGTAATTCCCAACTACATCTATGCAATTGACAGTTCATGATAATGGGCTTAACTTGGGTTATCGCTACTTAGGCAAACATGTAATCAATGCAAAATATCCACTTGCGTCCAATTTGTAAAACAAAGCATGTTTCCACCCCAAATAATAGTAAATCAGTAAAACTGTAAAAAGTGTGGGGCTATGAACTCACCTCAAGTGAGTGATCTGATAATTTATATCAAGTGTGGGAATGCTTCACGATTATTCCCGAATGCAACCTAATT
>BQNB010005503.1:2751-21322 GCA_026074375.1 Tanacetum coccineum | reverse complement strand
GTGGTCTAAGGATGTCGTAAAAATGTTTTTATTTAGTTTAAGCTTTAAATTATATTAGTACTTGTTGAGACGATCGTTTTAATATAAGGATCACCTCATAACTCTTAAAAACAAAGATTTTAGAGCCGTCCGAAGTTTGAAAATTTCTATATAAAAATTCTACACTATTTTGGTAAATGGTAAAGTCTGCGCAGACTGTAAATGGGTCGTTTCGGGCACTTTTTGGCCCGTTTTGGACTTCGGCAAAAACATGAAAGTTGTCCGAAACAATGTTTTCTAGTAGACGCATATGATTTTGGTCTAAAAGTGCTTAAAATGGTGATTTTTATCAAAGTTCAGTTCTGAGTTTTTGGTAAAAAAAAATGACAGCACTTATTTTACAACTAGTGTGCTGATGCAGATTTCGAGTAAGGTTTCGGATTTTTCTGCTCCGATCCGGCCTTCGAGTAAAACTTCAAAGTTGTTCATTTTAACGTTTTACTTTATGTTCGCGAGATTTTTGGTCTAAAATTGCAAGGCGATAGGAAAACATTGGGGTCAAAGTTAGTGATTTGTCTTTTTGGAAAAGTTAGATGTGCTTGCTGAATTTTGCCAAAAAATGGGTTTTTGAGCGTTTTTAAGTTTGTTTGAGCTCGTGAAACTTTAACAAATAATATATTATGATTAGTATTATATTAGGTCGCGTTTGGTCATGTCTAAAAATAGTAGTTTTATATCGGGCTATATATATACTTAACACTTGAAGTAGAGTGAGTGATTAAAACTTTGGGTGCGTTGGTATTATTGGAATACAAATATTACTACGAGACGATATTAACGTCATGAATTTCTAAACTTTTCAGAAATAGAAACTTTCATAAAATAAAAACTTTCCAAAAATTGAATTTTTTTTCAAAAAAGTGGCGTAACATAAAAACGAATATTATATTGTTCTTAAAAGCTCGTTTGTATTAAAATAACTTGAGACATGCACACATATGGATTCTACTATTCTCTTATTTATTTATATATATGACTTATGTGTCATTTTATTATATATTTTTGTTTCTAATTCCGCACCATTATTCTAGGTCGCGGTTAGGAGTTCTTATCTCCACTCTCTTTATCGTTGACATTCTATTCTCGTTTACTTATGGTGAGTTCATAGCCCCTTTTTCATTACTTACTTGATTTCATAAAATTTTGGGGGAGATTACATGCAATGCTTTAAATTTTGAACGCAACTACTTTTAAACTGTATGATATCCTGATTATTGCCTGATATTAATGCCTAAGTATCTTCACTGCTACTTAAGTCTCCTTTCTATCATGAACCGTTAGTTGCTATTGTAGTAAGCGTGAATGTTGTGGATAGATCTATCGGGACTGACAATCCCCATCTAAATTCTAGTTTCTAGTAATTGGTTGACGCATTTAACATTTGAGTAACATTTCAGGCTGTTTAGCAGAGCTTCCTTCATTTATGAGGCAATTCCAATCCATTGATTGAAGTACTGTTAAGGTTTCGGTGTCATGAGCTTAGGACATTAATAACTGTTTTGACATGAATGTGTTTCATTGTCACTATTTACTTAAATCTTGCGGTTCATTCATTTTACTTATATAAACCTATGGATTCACTCAACAATTTGTTGACTTTTTAGCATGTTTTATCTCAGGTCTTTCAGGTATTTTGCTCGGAGGGAAGCCGCACAGATAAGTATTTTAGAGACTCTACATTTTTTACATTCGATAAAACTTCTTTTAAAACTACTGTGTTTTGTAAAGACTTTCTTTTATCTAAACTTTATATCATGTTTGAAAACATTATGTTTTATTAAAACTGTTGGGACCTATTTGTAAACTCTGATATTTTCAAATCATCGAATGCAACTTGTTTTTTTTAAACATCCCTTTTGAGGTCGTTTTCTGTGACTTGTACTTCTTGTGCCTTGAAGTCTAACCCCGATTACCTTTCCGCTGTAGTCCAATTTTTGGGTGTGACACTAGCTCTCTTAGGAGGGAACCTAGGTGCGTTCTAGCTCTTTTCGGGTTACTAAATGGTCTAAACTCGTTATTTAAAACGTGACTTGAAGTTTTCTAGTATTTTTAATGGATGTAAAAATGTTTTTACTTAAACTTTGACTATTCACACTATAGGTTTTAGGGTTAAATTGTCCTAGATTTACTATGGACCATTTACGGACGTGTCGGAACGCGTTGCTTGACATTTTAAGCCGTTTGCGGGAAAATCTCTCGGAGATTGATCAAATATAATTATAATCATCTATAATGAGATAATTAACGAGAATAATAGTACTAATGATCAAATAGATAATAAACAAATTACTGTTAAATACGGTAACTGATTTGACAAAAAAACAAAAAATGTTAAAAGTCAAAGGACTTGAATAGGACATTACAAGATTAGAAAATCCGCAAGGGTTACATGAAGTTACGCTAAAAGGCACACATTTTGGATCTTAATCGAAGAAATCTTAAGATACTGTTCTAACAACATATACGCCGTATCCATCAAGGAAGACTCTATACGCCGTATCCAGAAGACTCTATACGCCGTATTCATAAGAAACCATGAAGTATTAAAAAGCAATACGCCGTATCTAGAAGACTCTATACGCCGTATTGAAGATTATTTGAAGATTCTGGAAGATATTGAACGAGGTCCCTACTCCAAGAAACCCCTAATACGCCGTATTGACTCCAACCAATACGGCGTATCGACAAATTTCTAGAGACTATAAATACAAATCCCTAAACATGAGTTTAGAGTGTGCTTGAACATATTTTCGATACACTAACCACAAAAGTCAATTTTCAGAAGGCAAGAAGAGCAAAGAAGGTCAAGTAACGCGCTTAATTTCATAAGAAACATCTTGTAATCATCTATACTCTAATAATCATTCGATTTTTGGTATCATTCGTTTAACTCGGTTAGTTTAGCTTGGTTGATTCGATTATTATTCTTGTATTCATTACAATGGTTATGGGCTAATACCTTTAGGTATTAGCTATGTTTATGAAGATTTAAATATTTGGTTTGTTTATCTCGATTGCTTAATTTATTGTTGATTGTTGATTATGTTTATCAATTTATACTCATTTACGTGCTTAAGTACGTGACCTATCATTCAACAGGATCTAAGAATGCAAAATATCGAGCTAGCTAGATACCGGGATAGCTCTCTATATCCGCAAACTAAATATCTTGAATCATAGGATCACAAATAATGACCTATCCTTGCCATTGATTTAGTGAACAAGTTAGACTGGCAGGTGACCTCGGATCAATAAATGACGTTTTGATTCCCTTGGTAAGGACTTGGACAGTGGACTACTTGTATATAAAGATCTGTTAAGTAGTAAGTTAGTAAAGTCTCGTTGAGCTAGGGTTTAATAAGATCCATTACTAATCTCCTAAGATATATTATAATTAACAAAAGATTCCTTTATGCTAATGCGTTTAATTGTGACAAAATTAGCGTGTCTAGGTTTTAGGAAGAAGTACCACCTAAATCTAGGAATGATATGCCCCTCGAGATAAGTCAATCATTGCACTAATAAACAAACTTACGTTTTAATTGGATTAATCATGGTTAATACAGTTTCCTTAAATTTTGCTTAACCGCTCTTCTACCTTTTGATTATCTGCTTGCGTGTGTTATCTTGTCTGAAATAGGTTTAAGTTACCACAAAACCCGTGCCAGTCTCTCAGACTAACAACCCTCCCTTCACGTTAGAATTAGGTTAGGTTTAACATAGATTAGATAAGACTAACTTAGACAACTAAAATACTAGTAGACTTAGGAATTAACACTCTCGCTCTTAGTGATCGACACCTAACTTACCAACGAAGCTACAACTGATCGGGTACATTGCCCGTTAGTGTTGTTTTTAGGTAATGTCGGCAAAATATAAATGTAAAACATGATAATAAATCATACCTACGCACAACGACACATCACCATATCACAACTTAAACACTAAAACATGAAAGAAATATTAGAGAGAGAAAGTGAAGAACTATAGAGAGATAGGGAAAGGAGGAGATGGTAGAAGGAAAATGATCTTGCATAAATATGATTAACCAAGACACAACGTCCCTAACTAAGCTAGGGAGAGGAATTTTGAGTGCAAACCCCTTGGATGCCTAGGGTTGCTATAATAGGACAGGCTTGGCTTTTGGTTAGGCTAAGGGCTATAACACGGACAATATTAGCTTAAAAACCTAGCCTGTGTACCTGACTAGTCTGTTACACAACATTACAAAGTAAGACCGACAAGTACTAAGATAACCTATTACATTCTTGTTTAACTTTAATATTTCTAAGGCTAATAGTCTCAATTTGAAACATATATGAAAAAGCTAAAAAATTATGCTCGATATAAAGCTAAGCTTGATGGTTCTATAGTAGAGGGGTATGTTGCTGACGAAGCATTAAAATTTCGTTTATTGTATATGCGGGGTATTCAGACAAGATTTAATTATCTAGACAGAAATGAGGATGCTTCGTCTCCAACATACGAGCTGCAAGTGTTCAGATTAGTATGTAAGCCAAAAAGTACGGGTGTAAAAAAAGCTTGATAAAGAGGTAAAACTAGAATTGTATGTCCTCAACAACAGTCTTGAAATTCAAAAATACAAGACATACATGCTTTTGATATGAACACTCTTTTACGTACGTTATATCTTTGATGATTATACTAATATGATGAATACTTACAGAGAATTTCGTCTTTCCATGTCCGAGAATGATTTACCAACTAAATATATGCAACTTCTTACACCTCTTGTATATTTAATGGTGTAAAGTTTGTGGTTCACAGCTGCGACGAACGCTGAACAACTAAAAAAAGCAGAGTTTCAATGCCTGGGGAGGATGGATCTCTGTGTGTGAAGACGAATAACGACTTTGAACAATTATCAATTTAGAATGTGATTCGTATGTCTTAGTTATCGTTTGTGTTGATTAGAAAAATCTCAAAATTTGCTTGCGAAAAAGAGCTGAAAAACTCAGAAATACAGCGGCTAGCAGCCTGCATTCTAAAAACTGCAAGTCACCTATAGCAGACACACGTGGTCGCTATAGTTCTTCATTATTGGAGGCGGTCAAATAGTCAACAGACCTATAGCGACTACATGTCGTTGCTATAGTTTGTCACTATAGGTTTGGTCAAATAGTCGACAAACCTATAACGACCATTTGTAGTCGCTATAGATTTTGTCATGAAAGTTTAGCCGAAAGTAAAAATTTCAAAAGTCAAAAAAATCAAGTCAAATCCATGGTTTCTAAAAGTCAAACCCGTAATCGCTAAAACTTATAACGACTGTTCTATAAAGACATGCTTTATTGAGACCAGTGTGACCAAGTCGTTTATGTTTTAATACATGACCAAGTTCAAACTTCACAGTTGATGTTGATCATTTTGCTTAACAAAATTATTTATGAAAAAGATTTTTATTATTTCATTATAAACCTAGAAAATTCAGCTTACCATGTTTTAAAGTGTTGACAACTACATTTTAATTTACCCAACTAAACAAGGGTCATAACTTAGATAAAGCATATTCTTTTCGTCCTAAAATTATTATTTTTAAACAAAAGCACACAGTTTAAAAAAACCATTACTCTTTAAATAATCAAATATTATTCACACCAAATAAACTTTCTTCTAATTTGTTAACAACAAGATTTTTGTACCCTCGCTTCGCTGCGACGGGTGTTGTTTGTGTTTATAGTCGTGTTTTTTTTGTTTCTTAGATCAATCGACAAAAATGATAAAAAAAATTGTTTTCACATCGATTATATATTGGTATTGTGTACAGATTAAGACAAGAGAAAGTAGCAAACCAACAAAGAGTGGAATATTACTTTAGCAAAAGTTGATGACATGTTAGCTTTCATAAGGATTTAATATACTAAGTGGCAAATCTATATTTATTTATGAAAATTGATGGTCCAGCACACATGTATCTAATTTTGATAAGTGACAAGTTTATAAGCCAAGTGGAATAATGCATGTAATGTATAGTGTTTTTGTTTCAAAGTTTTATGTCTATTTATATGTTTATTGTTTCATAGTTTTCTTATATCTAAAATGGCATCTTCTTTACCATTGATTCAGGAGTTGGCGCGTGATGCTAGGTTGGATGTTACGAAGGATCAAATGGTTATGCTCTTTGAGAGGGAGATTGTTGAAAGTGTTGGGAAAATTGAGGAGTTTTGTATATTGTGTGTCGAGTTGAGGGCGAATATCAAGTTGAGGAATGATTATATTTTTAAGCTTAGGTTGTTGATGACATCAAATAACGTCTATTTTATAGCATCATTTATCCCATGTTATTAACCCATTTTGTATAGTTATTGCAAAGAATTCTTACTTAATCGTTTATATTTGAGAATTGCAGTAATTATGGAGTAATTGGTAAAAGATATCCAAAGGCGCGCATTCTGGAGCTTAAATAAAGATATTTTGAAGATTACTATTCTGAAGACCAATACGCCGTATCCATCAAGGAAGATACAGTGTATCCGTGCCTGCACTCACCAAAGAACACCGAGTAATAAGCTCAATTCGCCATATCCAGAGAGACTTAATACGCCGTATTCAAAATATGGAATCAATGTAATATTCTAGAAGATATCAAGCGTGGTACCTACTCTAAGAAATCCCCAATACGCCGTATCTAACACTTGGATACGCCGTATCCAACTGACTTCCAAACCTTATAAATAGAAAACTCAAAAACGAGTTTTCAGTGGGCTAAGTCATATTCTCGATACCTAAACCATAAAAGTTAATTTTCAGAGGAGAAAAGAGCAGAAAAGGTCGAGCAACATTATCAGTTCCATAGAAGACATCGCGTAATTCCATATACTTTAGTAATCGTTCGGTTTTTGGTATCATTCGTTAACTCGGTTAGTTTACCTTGGCTAAATAATTGCTCTTGTATTTATTATGATGTTTGAAGGCTAATACCTTCAGGTATTAGCCATTATTATGAAGATATGAATGTTTGGTGTTTGTTTATCTTGATTTCTTGATTTATCGTTGTATGCTTGTTTATGTTTATCAATTTATACTTGTTTACGCGCTTTTGTATGTGACCTATCATTCAATTGGATCTAGTGAAGCGGACCAAGTAGATCTAGAGTCCGGGGTTAGGTATCATAAGTATTTTATAACTCTAGATAATGTATAGTTACCCAAATATTGTCCTTCTAAGTTTGTGTATAGGATACGCTTCTAGCTTAACTAGTTAATTGGATATTGCCAATGGTTTATTGATCTGTGTGTTAAGTAGCAGTGACTAGATAATTCAACATGTATACTGTTTCTGTTTTTATTCGGATTGTTGGACAAAGTGGACTACTAGGTATAAATTGTCATTAAGCCGGGTAAGTGGGTGTAAAATTCTCTATGAGTAGGGTTTAAACAAAAGAATCACCAGTGCTTTTATTCCCTAAGATTAGATTATAATTTAGCAAATAAGGATGCATTATGCGGATGCTTTAAATTGTGACAAAATTAATGTGTCATAGGTTCTTTATGATGATGTAAGCCCTACGTTTAAGAATGATATGCAACTCGAGAGAAGAAAGCATTGCACTTAATAAAACAACCAACTTTCTAAGCGGATTGTTAATGGTTAATACAATTTTTCTTATTAAGGTTTCGAACGCTTCTTTTATCTTTTGGGTCAATTAGCTAAGGTAGGTAAAAAAGTCCCTTGAATTAATTGTAGTCACCAACCAAACGTGTGAGTCTCTTCAGGCTAAAATCCTCACTTTTCCGATCTGTAATTAGGATTTTAGTACTGACATAGGTTTAACATAGGTTTAGAGATAGAATAGAATTAACATAGAATAGAAACCATGTATATTAATTAAATTGAAGGAATTTTAACCTCGCTTTAAGTGTTGAACACCATACTTATCACGAAATACTATCCGATCGGGTACATTGCCCGTTAAAGTGTTGTTTTTGGTTTAGTCGGCAAAATATAAATTTAAAACTTGAATCAATAAAATATACACCACACAATGACACATCAAGTTTTTAGTGCCTTTGCCGGGGAGTGAAAATTAATCTTGATTTTTATTTGATATTTTGGTTTTTAACATTAGATTAGATCTAACCTGTAGTGTAATTTAGATTAGTGTATATCCTTATATATTATGTAATATTTGTATATTTGTCTTTAATTGTTTGCTTATATATTTGTGTGTTTATTTGTTTGCGTATTTAATTGTTATTCTTAAATACATTGTTCTGGTCGAAAGTTGAATACGGTGTATCCACTTCCATCGGATACGGCGTATCCAGCTTTTTGTCAAATATAGCGTATTCATCCCATCAAATTAATACGGCATATCCACTATCATTGGATACGGTATATCGATCATCTAGAACAGAAGCAAATTCTAAGTTTTCTGTGATTGATTTTTGTGCCAATTTTTTTTACCTTTCTTCGAAACAAATTCTACTGATTGTTTATCCCTTGTTTCAGGTAGTGCATGATAAGGAGTTCCACGAACGAACTATTTACACCTTACAAAGAACCTGAACGAGAATTTCGATCATCAAGGAGACACTTCAAGACTCTAAGCCTTGATGAATCGAGATCGCTTGATTTCAATCTACTTTTTGACCAAGAATACTCGGAGGAAGAAGACTAGAAAGCAATGGCGGAAACAATGGAGCAATACATGAGAAAGACCCGAACGGACTACATATCGGGAGTCTCTAGGCCTAAAATTGATAACAAAGATCAATTTGAACCGAAAGGACAATTTCTTAAGGAGCTTAGAGGAAAACAGTTTAGCAGGTTCGGGATAATGAGGATTGCAAATGAACACATTGAGAAAGTTCGATAATCGGTGAACTCTATTCCATGTTCCTAACTCAATGTGGAATCAAGTAATGGCTAAGAAACGAAGCAACTTGTTCAATCAAACTTGGGAGATCTTAAGGACTAGTTTTTGACTAATATTGCCACCTTGGTCGAATTGCAAAGATACTGGAAGAATCTCAACAACTTTTAGCATGTTCCTGAAATAAAAACCCTTTTCAAGCATGGGTTGTGCTTTAAAGAACTCTTGATGAAGTGTCCTCAACACTATTTGACTGAGATGCAGGAGGTAATTTTGTTTTACAATGGATTGGATATTCCAACACGACAAATTCTTGACTCAAGAGGTGTCATTCCAACCATGACTGCTGTCGATGCTAAAAAGGCCATCCAAGAAATGGCGAAATACTCTCAAAAATGACATAATGGAACATCTAGAGGAAGAAGTACTAAGACTTTTGACGGACTGGCTGCTATACAAGCACGCTAGAATAATCTAAAATAAGGGACAGAATACAAAAAGGTAAATGAAAAGTGTATGCAGCACAAGTAGATGTGAACAATGCAAAGGACCCCATTACACCAAAGATTGCCCACTAAAAGAAGATGGGAAAACCCTAGAAGAAGCTTACTACACGTAATTTGGTGGACCTTTTCAAGGAGGGAGTATAGGCAAGAGCTCGGGTACTATCAAAGGAAATGCAAATACTTCATACATAAGTACGGTAAGGCTATCTAAGGAAGATACCTTGAGCAATTCATGAGTGAATCAGCAAAGGACATGAAGCGTAAAAATTCTATTTGATCAAAGAAATCCGAGCTACGACAGTGCTGCATAAGGAATAAGGGCATTCAATTCTAAACTTTAGAAATTACAAAATCGGGCAAATGTGCAAGGTACTACAGGAAAGAGGATTTGGAAGCTTACCAAGCTTAACTGAAACAAACCCGAGAGATCAAGTCAAGTCGATTTCTACCACTATTGAAGAAATCTGTTTCTTACTTGTTACGCCTTATTGTATTCCATTACGCCGTATTTACTAGGACTGTACAGTAACACTGTTTGTACATGGCATATGAACATATCGGCGGTTCCTTTTTTCCAAGTCATTGGATAATCATTACTGTGGAAGATGAAGAGGGGGGAATATGGACCAAAACTTCATTGAAGATTATGGGAGCTTACATTTCATTGGCACCATTACCCAAAAGGAGAAAGACCAATGGAGTTTCAACATGTTACCTTGCTTTCTTATTAATATAACTTGCTTTTGACAATGCGTGTTGACTTAGGTGCTAGCTTAGGATTATTACTCTCTCGACCTACCTTAACTTGGATTAGGGAATTTGCTCACTCTAGGTTCTTTGAAGTGGATTGGCGGATAGGTCGGTGAAATTATCCCAAAAGGAATGATGAAAAAACGTACTAGTGGAATTGGGTTAAATTTACTTTTCTCAGTAGACTTAATAATTCTTGATTTGCCCGAGGATAGCAAAGTGCCTTGTTCATTAGTAGACTTTATAATTCTGATATGCCGAAAAAAAGTTTACTTTAAGAGTCAGGGAAGAAAGGTTATATTTCAAAAAATGTTTAAAACTTTGCTAGTAGTTTAATCTAAGAGGGTCTACATGCTAAGTTTGAAGAGAAATGATTAGAACTTGATTTAGAAGCTAGGCTTTATGGGAGGACTTTGGTGGTTAAAATAGATCATTAGACCCTTTTTCTTGGTAGATTTCAATGAATTAAATGATCTAAATGTTCCATTTGAGCTTAAGAGAAATCAAGGGGTGATTTAATAGCCCACCATTGAGGATGGTGGAGGTTAATTGAGGATTTTGAAACTAGGAGGGAATGGATCTTGATATGGAATAATGATTACCCTAGTTATCACGAAGATGTTCTGAGAAAATCATATAGATTGCAACCCACAAACTTTAGGTTTCTGCATGATGATATGATTTTAATTTTACACACGTCAACTTTTACCTGTTATTGGTACGTCTATGTGATGTCCCCAAAGAGTTTCCATTAATTAAAATAATGAAGGATAGGTGGTGTACAAAGGGGATAATGTTGTTTTAGGATCCTTAAATGAATGTTGCCTATATTTGTTGGACTTTTTCTTTTATGACTGATTGTTGGAAGTTTTAGAGGAATATAGGAAGCTTTGCGTGATGAAGTATGGGCGATTTATTGTTGGCGAACATTCTTAGAGAAGTTGGAATCTTTAAACATAATGTTTGGAAGGGAGATTACCCATTACAATGGTGTGATGAAGATAACTTTCCAAATTGTCGATCACATCCGAGGTTTAAACCACACTAATGAGCAAGTAACAATGTCCACCCAACCATTTACTAAAGGTATAGTGAGAAAGATGTAAAGATTGGAATCCTCGCAACATGTATACCAAAAGCTTAAGGGGTCTACAAAGGAGTTTTATATTAGGACCCAATTACGTTGAATGCAATGGACGGAAAATAGGAAAAAGAATGGCTCACACGCGGGCACATTAGCGTGCATGAGATGGAATAAAGAGGAGCTGAAGAAAAGTCTTACTTAAAGACTTCGCTGTAAACAAAAGTGCTTCCCGGGAGACAACCCGGATTGTTATTTAATTTTGTTATCGTGTCTGTCTTCCCAAACATCAATATGGCGTATCCGCCCCATACCATACGGCATATTGATTGTCTGGACGTTATCAGTCTTTATTTTATTGCACATTAAAAAATATTATTGTTAGTTCTGGCAATACGGCGTATTTACTAACCTGATACGCCGTATTCACCAGACTGACCCGTAATTAGTTTGTTTAGTTTAGTTTAAATTAACCGTAGATACCAAGATAAGAATGCACCCATTTTTTTCCTGTATTTTTTATAGGACCTTATGAAAAAATATCGACGAAGTTGGTGGAATATATATTATCTGAAATCTTATGTGTGTTGTTCGTGCTAGGATTCAGACGCTTTTCCAGCACACAATCTCGCTCATAAACGCAACTTGGAGAATCTACCGAGCAAATATCAGGGGAGTTTCACATTTAAATGCTTAAATTATGCTCAAATTTTAAAAAAAAATCAAGCATAATTTTGTGAAATTACTTGATACATAACTGGTATGTGCTTAAATACATATACATTTTATCTAATAAGACGAGCTAAAAAGACCAATAATGACCAATAAATACAGAAAAATGCATTGTATTCGTTTGTATTGTGAATTGTGTCTTACAGGTAACGGATATTGCACAAAAGGACAAAAACAAAGAAATTGAAGCAAAAAAATCTACAAAAAAAACAGACAAAAACCTGAGCACTTTCGGGTATTAGGTAGAGTTACGAAAAAAATTAAAGCGAAGGCATAACAATCTTCTTTGGGACACAACCCGGGCCCTCTTCAAGGGGCCGGGGTCAGTCTAAAATCCTTATTTTTAAACTTAAATCCCTTATTAATCAAAATCCTTTGATCCATGTAACCAATAAGCCATAAATCCAAGTCCATTAATCTTAAAACGTATCCTCGCCCAAGATGAAACATATGTCAAAGCCCATACCCGGTCTAAATCCAATTCTATAACAAAAGGGTCAACGCGTGTCAAAGTTAAATTCACTGTATATCTTTTCCACTTTCCTTCTTTTTTTTACATTTACATAAACAAAACACAGGGTAAATCCACCAAAGTGCTCGATCTATAGTGCTTCTAGAAACCTTTGCCTGACACCTTTGACACTCTCATTAGCCACGCTGGCAATCCCACATCACCCCATTGGTCAATTAGACCTGGAAATAGATCTAACGGCTCAAATGATGAGGTTTATGAGGCGGTTATGAATGGATGGTTTAGATTAGAGATTGGGGAGCGTCCTAATGGCTAGAAAGTTCCTCTCACCCCAATAAATAGAGGGCTTGATCACACAGAGATGTGTGTAGAATTTTAGCTTAAGCTTGTAGTTTTTAATAGCTTTTTAGTAGCTTATAGGTTTATTCTCATGTAATTACTTTTTAAAGCATTGTAATCCTTTAATTTTCAATAAAAGTCAGCTTTCATTTAAATTCGTATTTTAATTCAAAGTATTTCTTATTGCAATGTTGTTTAATTTGATCATAATCTCCTTACAAGCTCTTATAAGCTCTTAAATACTACATTAGCTTGTTATCACTCAGTTAAGCCTTCAAAAGCCTAACTGAGTTTAGAATTTCACTTAAATCCTCTCCTAAATACCTCAGTTTAACTTTTGGATGATAAGCCAATCATGGAAGGGCTTATGGACCTCACCGGCTTGTTTCTAACAAGCTGGAGCTTGTAGATCTAAGCTTATAAAAGCATTTATGATCCTTGTTTGAGCTAGGATTAAGGTATACAATCTCTTTACTCTTATTGTAGCTTATTAATGTTTAGCTTATAGATTAGCTTATTGGTGCTTATTATCTGTTAGTTATTGCCTATTAATCCTTTATTAGCTTAGTCATATATCTGCTATTGCAAGTTTGAGCTTATTTCAAATCTTTGTAGTCTAAAAATGCAAATCCAAGATTTAAGAGGGTGTTTGGCGTAGCAGCACTAACCTTTGTTAGTACTGCCTATGCCTAGTTTGGCTTTTTACTCAATTTCAACAAGCTTTGAATTAGTCCTAAAGTCAGTTGTTACAAGTTTTTAGAATATAAAAATCAAGTTTAAGGTTTTTAGTAACCATGGTTTGAATTTGTGGTGATGAAGTCTAGATTTCAGCTTATGTGATTTGATTTTGATTTGTGGCTTGTTGTTGTCATTTTCATGCTTGTTTTAGCCTAATAATGCAGTTGTATAGAATTGGTTAAACGAGCGTTTATGAATTTTGTTTTGGTTCAAAATCTGTCCAAGTTTCATGTTCACTTTCATAGTCCAAAAGGCAGTTTTCATTCGCAAAATTAGATAAGTTTAAGCTTGTTTTATGGCCTGAAATTGATTATATAAGCTTATTGGTCATCAAGCTTGATCTGTTTTTAGCTTTTGAGTCTTTGCTTTAGCTTCTTCTAGTTTATTTTTAGGTATACATTTAGCCTTTCTAGCCTTTATAAAAAAACCAAAAAGCCAAAAACATCAGTTTAAGTATGTTACTTTTAAGCCTTCTTTTCTAGCTTATTGTTAGTCATAACCACCAGATTCTTAGCTTATTTGTGTTCTTCCAGAGTTTTAGGTACTTATCGTTTTTTCGGATTATTTGCTTATGTTAAGTGTTTTTGTTTCTAATATTATTGCTTAATGGTTAGTATAATGCTCCTTTAATAAGGCATTTTTAGGTCTGCTGTCTTAACTGCCTTTTAGCTTAATGTGTTTGCTAATTTCTAGTCCATATTGCTTTTTATTTCTAGGAAATTAGCTGTCATAAGCTTGTTATGTTTTTTAGCTTATTCTAAGTGCTAATTAGTTTTTAGGATAGCTTAAAATAAGTAGTGAAAAAGCCTTCTTAGCTTGTTTTAGATCTTTCATTCATTAAAGCCTTTAATGTGCTTTCTGTTATTTTTCTTTGCTTATTTTGTATGTCCTATTAGCTTTTTAAGTATATAGTCTTGTTTTTCGATGTCTGCTTATTTGCTTTCACTTTTAGCTATTTGAGTCCTTTATGTCTAAACAGTTAAGCTCATTTGGCATTCAGTTTTAAGCCCAAACTGTCATGTTCATTCGAGCTTATTTTAGCTTATGTTTAAGTTTCAAAAAAAGTGTTTTCAATAAAGTTTATTAATTTTATTAGTAGTTTGCTTTTTCAAAAAAAAATGTTTAATAAAAAAAAGGTCATAGGGGTCGAACCTATGACCTCTCCTTCATTACACCAAAGCCGTAACACACACACCCTTTACCATTAGCGCCCTTGAGACTTTTCTGTCAACCTTTTGCACCCTTAAATATTTATGCTTGATTTTTAGTTTTAGCTTATTAGGTTTAAATGGCATATTTAATGATTGATTTCCGTTCTGCTATTTTTCCAGTTTATATTTTCATAGATTCTCCATAGTTTAAAGTATTTTTCCTAATTTTTTTAGAATTTTCATAATTAGTTTGCTAGTTTTAATGATTTCTTTAGATTAAATCCGTTTTTAATTCATAATAAATAAAATAAAAGTCAAAAAAATATAATTCTTTTTTCCAAAATTATTTTTAGTCATTTAGGATTTATAAAAAATAAAAAAACATTTTTAGGGTAAAATTTTGATAATTAGGGTTTTAAGTTGCGTTTTTTAGGATTTCCGTTAACGTTTTTAGGTCTAATTTTTAATTGCTTTAATTGTTGCTTGTCTTTAAATGTTTTTGCATTTATATTTGTAGAAATAGAATCTAATTAAAATCTTTGAAATTATTCAAAGCACACGATCATGAACTTAACCGATCCTCAATTCACACTTCGTCGAGGAAACGATGTTCTTGCATGTCTTTGTTATATGCTTTATTGTGTCGTACACTCTGAAAGATTCAACCTTGCCTATTTCATGGCAAAACGAATAGAGTAGCTTACTAAACAAAAGAGGTTAATTCTACCCTATGGTATGTTATTAACTCGTTTGTTTAAATTCATCGTTAGGGAAAAACCCAAATTGGAAAATGAGTCCTATGTCTTGTACGATCATGTCACGACTCTTGCCGCTCAACTAGAGCGAAAACCCAGAAGAGATCATGGTACGAGAAGAGGTCGTCATTCCACTTCTTCTTCTTCTGCCTTCGATCAAACATCCTCATCTCACCTCAACGATGATGATGACGATGGGAATGACTAAGGGACCTCGCATGCAAGCACTTCCTCCCCCATTCGTTATGTCAACTCTTTAACCAATCAAGTTCCTCAAGTCTTTCAAAACCCACCTAACATTGATCCTCACCTCGAACCATTTTACACCCGCCAAACCAAAATCATCAACCGTCAAATACAATTACGAGATGATCAACGTGGTGGAGTAAGGTCATCAGAAAAAGTCTTAGAAGGTTGTGAAGAAACATGAAGAAGTGAGCAATAAGGGAAATTGCTTTATGACATTATTATCTATATTATTTACTAATCTATTATGCTTAGGTGTTTAATCTTATGCTACTCATTAGTAACTTAGTACTTAGTATAGGCAACTTAGCTTGCCATGGATGATCCTTCGATTTTATCATCCTAAACCAATGCTTGTATGCACCTCGATAGACTCTTTGATATATATATGATATTATGCATGCTTATCTTTTGATAAAATTTGCCTACATATGATTCCCTCATAGAACTCAAGATAGTTGATATTATAAAGTTGGATAATAAGTATTAGATGATTCATGATGAGATAGGATTGACTGAAAAAGGGAAATTTAGAAATTTTTAAATGCAAGCATATCAGGAAATTCTGGAAAAAGTTTACTTTCTCCAGAAAACGGCCCCCTAAATACTGGGCAGCCTCCTAATCTATATAGGACCGCCGGGTAATTAAGGGACCGCCATCAGAGGTTACATATTCTTCTATTATGACCCCCTGAATTTCTGTGCAGTTGACCACTATCCTATCTAGGCCTAGCTATAATTTCTGCATTTTGACAAACACTTTTTGGAATCTAAAACTTCAACCCCCTCGCCTTACTTCTTTAATCTATCTCTTCCACCTTAAATCATGAACTCTTCTCTATCCCTTCATCAATCACATTTTCCTTCAACTCATTCTACTATGAATTCCATAAATGCTTCCTCATCTAACCCTTCTAAGAAAATCAAACTCACCATAATCCCTCCTAGACAACTATTTGTCAATATATCTAGTGATAAAGATATCACCACCACACCTTCTCTTACAACAACTTCTTCATCTCCAACTCCTCCAAATGCACCATCAAAAACCACATCTACTAATCAAACATCATTAAGTCAAAAGAACACATCTTCTTCCTTTTACTGAAAACTTCAAATTTCACCACCATCTTCACATGAACCAAATTATCCTCCTCACTTGACCCCTTTGCTTGACAACATTTCGGATGTTCCTCCTAGACCTCTAAATCCTCAACCACTTCAAAGTCATCCTTCCTTGGATATCACACTTTCTTTGTCCCCAATCACTCCTCTTGATCACACTCATGACACTACATCACCACCATCACCACCACAACCTCAACCACCTATCATGGGCCATCCTCTTTTCTACAACTATCATGACTATCATGGGTCAACTTGCATATGTTGTTCTCACAACCAAAACCTTTTCTTCACCCTAAGAGATGAGATGAACATCATGTTTGCTCATCTTGAATATCTTCTCACTACCGCAATCACCTCACACTTTCCACCTCCACCTTGAAAAATCTCTAAGTGTTTTCATAAACGTGTCACCCCAAACCTTTTGTTAAAAAAAGTCATTCTCTATGAATCATGAATCATTTAAGACTTATGTAGTATTATTTCTCTTTATCTTGTATTAGCTCTAGTTTTATTTTATGTTGAATGTATTAGTTGGATGTGCTAGTGTATGAGTTTTCTTGTTGGTTGAATGAAACTCCTCTTTTGTTAATTTAAATACAATGTGTTAACTTGAAAGATATTTGTCTTGCACTTGTACTTCTAACCTTGTTTTGTAGCACACAATTCTCGTAAGATCGATCCCTTGGTGCCCCGAACAAGGGGGAGCACACATCAAGGGGGAGTCTTGATATCGTCGATTTCTTTCTTCCTTCAACAACTCGACGATCATTCTTTTTGAATTTGACAAAAAGGGGGAGAAATGGAACATAACTCATTTAATAATTTGACACCTTTAATTTTATTTAAAATGAGTTTATATTTTGTCATCATCAAAAAGGGGGAGATTGTTAATACAAATAATGTCTAAAAACGTTATTTATATTTTTCGACTTCTCAACGTTTCGATAATAACAAAATGTAAAAACGTTTACAAATTATCTGTAGGATCGATATTCCTTATTGAAACACTGATATACTGTCAACTATGCGGAATCTAGTTGGCAGTACTTAAGAAGAACACACAATAGTTTCTCAAACGATTTCTTTTATAAACCTTTTGAATCTGCCTAAATTGCAGATCCCTAATACAATACTAATAATTCTTAACTCGTGTTTTTCTATATATTCTAATACCTTCCTAGAGATCCTT
Source organism: Tanacetum coccineum (assembly GCA_026074375.1). NCBI lineage: Eukaryota > Viridiplantae > Streptophyta > Magnoliopsida > Asterales > Asteraceae > Tanacetum > Tanacetum coccineum. Next base: position 3,359 of record BQNB010005503.1, on the reverse strand, counting down.
TTATAACCTTAAGGATAACTCTAGTAGATGTACAGTCCTTGTATATCATAAACTCTAATCAATACTAATCACTAAATTAACTGTTACAAGATAATTACTAACATAACTGTTTAAATGATAATCCTTTAAGATTCCTTTATCCACGGCAGTACTTCGATCTTTGACTGGCAGTACCTTGACTTTCTACTTAGCAGTACTTTGACTTTTTGCTTAGCAGTACGTTGACCAATTGACCAATTGACTTGTTTTTCCCAACAATCCTCCCCTAACTTGAATTCTACTAGCTTGACTTCAAGTTTCTTGATAGTTGGTCTTCTTTGTTCAGCATCAGTCTGTCTTGTCATTTAAGCAGTACTAGCCTTTAATCTTTTAAACTTTTTCCTTTGAGCAGTATCGTGTACACAATCTGTTTGAGTATCTTGAAATAAAACCTCTTATCTTGAACATAAACATTTCTTCAAAAATCTTTGTCTTTGCATCAAACAGATTGTTCTTCTCAGCAACATGTCTTCGCAGCAACGCAAATGGTTTTTATGAGCCTTTACCAAGTAGCCATTTACTCTTGGGCTAGTCAGTTCTTTGGTACCTAGAAAAGGTAATAATCCATG
>BQNB010005502.1:0-101904 GCA_026074375.1 Tanacetum coccineum | reverse complement strand
TACGACGATCAACTTGTACAAATAGCATTTAGATACCATAAGAAACACAAAAGTACAACTTAAATAAAATTTTAGAAAACTTACAAATTTAGAAGTTCTTTATTTGGTTTTGATGCAAGGAAAACAAACCCCAATATCTTTCTTACGACCCGAGACTATCAAATATCAACCCACTATACTTTCTAACCCCATGTCTTGCTAAGTCTTCAAAAATTTATTTTTCTTGTTCTTCTTATTTGCGTCCGAAACCCAAAAGAGAGAAAGAAAGAGAGCTTTTGATTTTTTGTTTATTTTTGAAAGTGTGTAATGTGTGTGTGAGGTTAGGAAAAATATACATGTACCATTTAGCTAAAAACTTGCCTTGGTGTTCCCTCTTTTTGTCCCTAACCGGCCATGGATCCTATGTGGCTCGAGATTCCTTCTTTTCGTGTCGGGTTCACTTAAAACTCAAAAACTTTGACTTTATAATATTTATCGAAGTTCTGTCGTATTTTATTGATCTTAAGAGAATTTTTCCAATAATCTAGGTTATTTACACAACCTATTTCTAACTTAACTTCCCAAAAAAATCAATTTGGACATTTAACGGACGTGTCGGGACCAAAATACGAGGTTACTTCAAATCAAACCGAAACCTTTCTCACAAGTTTAGAAGTTTTATCGACTTCAAAAATACCTCTTATCACTTTAGACTTCGTTCACAAATTTCACTTTTAGGACCGATACGCACTTAACTCAAATCTCACGAAAACGCCCGTTTTCCGATAACTTTTGATTCACACCTCCATGATTTACGTTCTAGACAAACGTTACTTCAGATTATGTAATTACTGTAACACCCCCAAATAGGGTCGCGGCGGAATAATGTGTCCGGGAGCGTTACTTCATAGATCAACAACACAAGATATGAGAACGACCTCAAAAAGTGGCATTTGAAAATGATACATTGGATTTAATAAATGTTGTTACAAAAGCTCAACGGCTTAACCTGTTCACCTTTGAAAATGTAAAGTTTTTAGATCATAACAAATATCCCCAAAATGTAATGCCTCTAAATCTTTATGCAATGACTCCAAAATGATTGACCACCAATGTATCTCTTTGCTCTTGTACCTCATAGACCTGAGAAAACATGCTTTAAAACGTCAACATAAAGTTGGTGAATTCATAGGTTTATGTAAATATAATGTAGGACCGCAAGATTTCCCCATGATTATGCAACTTGTACACCCATCACAAAATGTATTTACGTTTCCCTAAGTTCATGACACTGAAGCTCGACATGTATGAATGCAATATAAATATTGCCACATTGCCCGTGATGATGTTCAACCCTAAACATCCCAAATCCGACATGGTATACATCCGTTGGTTCACTCCGTGACACCAGTGAGAGCTACTCACCCAGATGGGGATGTCAATCCCAAATAGATCTATTTATAACATTCGCGCTCACAACAAGTAATTGACAGTTCATGATAATGGGCTCAGATGGGTTATCGCTACTTAGGCAAACACGTAATCATGTTAAAATGTACACTTGCATCCAATCGTAAAACAATGCATATGTTTCTCACCCCAAAACTTGTAAATCATTATAAATGTAAAACGTGGGGCTATGAACTCACCTTAGTGAATAAACTGGAGTATATGAATCAAGCGAATGAAAACGTCACGGATAAGACCGAAGGCAACCTAATTAAATATAGGTCGTATGAGTACCAAGTACTTAATATAAATACTACATCACAAGTTATATAGTTACACCACCACCTAATAGTTTTTGTTTAGTTTAAAATGTCAAAACAATGTTTAAATCGTACTTTATTGAATAAAGGTATATGTATTTGTACCCGTAAAATAAAGTGTTGTTTTTGTCCCACAATTAATTATTTGTTAATAATACACGTTTTAATATTATTATTGATTATATAATGACATTATATAATTAGTTTATTTGTTTTTATAAAATAGTGCACAAAAGTAAAAATAGTGCATACGGTTTTATAAACCTTATATCTTTATCTTTTAAACTCCATTTTTCATGTTATTTATATCCATGACTTCGTATTAAGAAAATCTATCAAAATATCATATTTATAATATTTTCACTTCTGATGAACAGTAGCTTATTGTTTTTATAAAATTATATAAAACTATTTTTATATAATTAATCGTCGTAACCTTGCAAAAGTCATAACTTACTCATATTTAATCCGTTTCGCTTGTTCTTTATATGTATGGAATCGTGACGAAATAAACTATTTAAATAAAATATCCTATGTTTGCATAAAAATCTGTGCCAAACTCAGTAATTCCAAAACAGTTTATAAAAGTATTTTTATAAACTTAAATCTTGCAAAACTCGTATCTTATTCGGTTTCTAGTGATTCCTATGCCCACGTCTTTGTAATTAAAAGCTCTATTTAGGAAAATTAATTCCCAACAGTACACTATCGTGAACAGTAACACGTTTTTATAAATTTACTTTTATAAAAATACTTTTTAACTTAAACTTGTAAATAACGTATCACCTTCATTTTAAATCCGTTTTTCGAGTTTCTTACATGTTTGGATTCCTCATGAAAAGTACTATCTTTATAAAATATTCCCCTTAATTTATCAGATCTGAAACAGTGAAGATTTTTATAAAATAACTTTTATAAAAATACTTTTATACCTTTAATTATTGTAAACTTAAAAATGTCATATCTTTTTCGTTATAGCACGGTTTTTCAAGTTCCTTATATGCTTACGATCCTTGTAATGTGTACTAATTTAATAAAACATAAAATGAATACAGTATTTGTCGAAATCTAACATAATGTATTAAAACAGTGGGTTTGTTTATGTTTTGTATTTTAAGTTTTATAAATCCATTTCTTAAGAAATCTTGTACTAGTCTTTTACCATATTTTATACCATATGTCACACATATTTTGGGTGCTTTAAATTGTTCAAAAAGCTTTCCCACGATGAAGTGTCCTCATGATGTACATAAACTTGTAAGTAAAACTTTCAACACAAATTAATTTACAACTATACTTATAAATTAATTAGTACTTATATTAAGTGTGTACTTCCATTTTAAGTATTATTTCACCATACATGTAAGTAAGTTCGAACCATATATGACCTTATATTCTTCCATAGTTCATAAAATACAAACCTAGGTGGTGATTAACATAATATAACAAGTATGTGAACATGTAAATGAATAATGAAGATGTTAAAACTTAAATGAACCTTAGAGATGTGTAGTAGGATGGTGAACACAAGCTTACACTTAAGCTTAAACCTTAGAAATCAAACCCAAGATCAAAACCCTAATGAGAAAACACTAATCTATTTTCTTGTATACTTCTTGTTAAATCCAAACCCAAGCTTCCAATACACTTGTATCACCTTAGGTATGCTTACTAACAATGCTTGAACACTTGAAATGAAAATTATAAAAATACCCTAATTAGATTAGAGTGAGCCATGGGCTTTGTGTTTGTGGAGAGAGTTGAGAGAGTTTTGGTTACTTGAGAAATGAAAGAGTGTGTTTAATAACCTAGGACTTTTCTTTTATAGCAACTAGTAATATTCAAAACAACCTTAACACATGGTTCAGCTTGATGGTTTTGGTACATGTTGTAAGAGAGTGTAAGACCTCTCCTTCTTTCTATGCATAATGGACGAATGAGAGTGGAGGAAGGGTGCTATGATTAGACAATTTCTAGTAAAGTGTGTTGTGTAAGTGTACTCTTTGTCCTAGGTGGGGTTAAGAAGGTTTACTAGTGAGTTTGAAATGTATTAAGTGGGTATGTAATGTATAACCGGCCCCATTGGTTAACTAGTGAATAAATAAGTTAATTTTTATATATTGAGTATAATAGTGGGTATTTATTTGAGTATAGATGGGTATTGGTGCTTTCGGGTATGCCTAAATGTATTTTATTGCGAAACGTAAACGTTTTACGTAACCAATAAAAATAAAATATGAAAAGTTAATAATTATTCTCATAATAATTATATAACACTTGCTTGACGTAAACTTTTATTTGTTTGGTGTCCGTTTACGATAAAGGTTGATTTTTAGTTTACGCGATTTAACTATAGGATAATAATTAAAAGCGAACGCGTAAATCTCTAAAAGTAAATAATGGAATAAATGAAGTCATAAATAACCTAAAAATGTGAAATGTTACAGTCTCTACCCGTTAGGAGAGCCTTGTCCTCAAGGCTCAAGTTGCAACACTTGACGAAGGTACGGGTTTAGTGAAAAGATGCGGATACTTCTTTTGAAATTGGTCTTCACGTTCCCATGTGAACTCAGGACCTCTCCTCGAGTTCCATCGAACCTTGACAATTGGGATACGGCTTTGCTTCAACCGTTTGACTTCTCGATCCATGATCTCTACGGGTTCTTCCACAAAAAACGCACGGACACATTCTCACTCAATATCCATTCAAAATCTATTCGCAAAACAATTATGGCCCGCAACAACGCGCGGTGCATCTTGCTTGATGTTCATACATTTATGGAAACTTTTTTGCATTGTAAAGGATGTTTGACAATAGCTTTTTGATAATTAAATACGCATAAAGAAATCATTAATAATTCCAATAACTTTTCAATGACTTATACATGTAAATATAAGCGAACTAGTTTTAAGGCCCGTCCGTTGGACGAGGAGGTTTAAGGTATTGTTGGAAGAAACATTTATATTTTGATACTTGTTCGTTGTTGTTTTTGGTTGTTTTAATTATTGCATATCATTTAGATAAGTTATGGTTGACGTAATCTGAACAAATAAATGTAATTAATAAGAGAGTTTATAAGATAATATTGTGAAACATTGATGTAGCAAAGAATAAATATGTTATAACATAGTCTAATTTGTTATGAGCTAACATAGTATTAGAAAAAAATAATTCATAGTATTTACGAAAATATTAGTCATTACAAAAAGGCTAATGAAAAATGATTAAACTCAAAGTTGATGAAAGAGTTCTTTTAAAACAACATGGTTGTGTAATTGCAATAATTACCAACTTTATCACAAATAACACCTTTAGACCTTTTTTGCTCTTTACTCTTGATACAACAACATAGAGTTGTCCCTGCGAAAAAGTGGTCGTTTCAAATATAGACCAACCTTAGATAAAGTTTGTCCATAACTTTTGTTAATTGTCATGGCAAAACAAAGCGATACAGAAAATTGTCTCATGTTGAGTTGAATGGCAACAAAGGTGAATCAATTACCCAAACAACAATCTACAATTGTGATCTGAAGCTGTAACTTCATATGTTTTGGTTTTATAATTTCATGTATAATAATAAGGTGTAAAACATATAATTATAAATACATAACTTATCTTATTAGCCGGGGAAATGAAACGTCAGTTTTAACAAAATAATGTAACTGTACGGTTGCATATCTTGTCATAATGAATTTGTGCACATGACGGTAAAAATAATTACATGCCTATTAGGATTTTCGACCTGCACTAAATATGGAGCAAGGTAAAATAGAATTTAGTTCAATGTCAAGCTATATATTAAATCAAGTATAGCTAAACGTATTCAATGCCAAGCCATATATTAAATCAAGTATACCTAAACGTATAAGGTGGCATATTCCAATATTATTTACACACTATGATTTCAAACAAACAATTATTTGATACACTCGCTTATCAAGTAAAATATAACAAAGTATTACATAATAAACTTAAAAAAAAGGAGAAAACTTATAAGTTATGTAGAAATTCTTTAAGATAATAGAAGACAAAAACAATGTAAAGCCTTGTATAAAAATAGTATATGATGAAAAAGTAAAAGACATGATGTTGTAGAATGTAAAAAGAGTAGCGTATAGTTGATTGCAATTAAATAAGCAAGGAAAAAATACTTCAAGACGTTAAATGATTTCTTTATAGATAACGTTGTTCGTAGATGATGTGCCTTTGAATGTGTGGAATCATGCATAAACGTATATACAACATTCAAGGTCTTTGAAATCGAGATACACTTTTGGTTCAAAACTTTACTTGATTGCTAACTAATATTATTCAAAAAAAAGTAATGTAATAAGCTACTATGATTGAGCAAAACGCATACCGTCTTATATGTTTATTTGGTTACAAAAGGGATGATCTAATGGCTTGCGCAACATGTATGGTAGATACCGAATGTCAAAATACATGTTAACATTGTTTCTCCTTTCTTGTAGTGGTATAAATATGCAATAGATTCTGAATATGACACCAAAACTCTAATATTATCTTATTACAATATAACTTTAGAAATTTACATGGTTGCAAGCATCTACATAAACCTTATGAAACCTTTGACCCGTTTGACACTTGATCCATTTTGTTTTCTTTTCAAATGTACCCATTTGAAATCATGTAAATATAAATAGAACCCACATGTACCCATTGTTAATTAAGTTGGTAAAAATAGAAACTACTAAACCCGAAAGTTTGTTACCTGAACAAAGTTTTGCCTTTCACAATCCCGAAACATATTTAAAGTCCAAACTGCAAAGTCGTGGAAATGATGTTGTCCAACAAAACTGGTCTCTTGAAGTGAAACGGTCAACTTCATTTAACCATAAACACGTATCTAAGCAAAAATATAAAATAAATACCAAACTTCATGTGGCAGAGGTCAGCAGTGGAACATGTAGTAAACTTGCAATTACAAAAACTTATTATTAAGCAATAGACAAACCATGATTACTTGCATGCCAAGGCTCCACCATAACATCATCTCCAACATCCTTATAAGACATCAAAAAAACAATCCCTAACAGAGGCATCCAAACGCCCCCTGACAATGCAATGTTTATTCGTAAAAAACATATTCAGACATTAATAGTTAGATTTGTAAGCTTGAACATGATTTACGTGATCAAATTCACCCTCATTTGTGGAACGAACTGCAAATCTTTGGAAACAATGAATTCGCATGGGCCTGGAGTTAGAGAAAAAGTAAGCTCGAATCTAGTATGAACTGATTACAATTGTCATAGTGGTGAAATACTATTTGTTATATATATTTATCTTATATATATATATATATATATATATATATATATATATATATATATATATATATATATATATATATTAACCTCCAAAAAAACATGATAAAATCATAAAATATATACATATACAATAACCTCCAAAAAACATTAATAATCTATCTTTTTCCCATAGTTAAATATTTGCTTAAGCATCTGTCCACACGATCCCTTAATTAATGTTGTCCAAACAGCTTTCATAATGAATTTTGTCCAAACAGGCCTTGAAATATATAGTGTCCAAACAACCCCTTATAAAGTTGTGACTAAACTGCCCTTAAACAGCATCTGTCCAAACAATCCTTAAAACATTTTTCTATTTACATTTCCAACGATTTCTAAGAAAAAAAGGTAAGCACACTAACCACATGACCGGATTGAACTTCGTAATCAAAGAGGAGCGCGCATGTTCCACTTACAGGCACATACTAATTTATTGATTTTCATGATTTAAGTGCTTCAACTAAGAAATACTCTTAAAGGGTTAAACAACTTAGGAACTAGCAAATTCTTAAGTAGTTAAATACACTATGGGGAACACAGTTATCAGTGATTGGCTCATGTATCATCCCTATAAAAAAACTGCACTGGACTAAAATAATGCCTACCAAGATACTATTAAAAGACATCTCTGCTACCAAAGAGACCTACATTAAGAACCTAAAACATCCAAACCAAGCTAAAATTCGTATCTTGTTATATGTTTGATGCAACTGATGGAAAACACAATTAAAAAGCTCAAAATTTCAGAATTTTGCGTGTTTTCATCGATCAGCTGCAATCCATTTAAACATAAGAAGATGAGCTGCAATCCATTTAAACATAAGAAGATGAGCTTCAATCCATGCTGGATCAGAAGAGAAGCTATAAGTGGTCATCTACGGAATTGGTAGTATCAAATCTTATGAGGAATCTCGGTTGCAGCTGTCAAAGATTACCAGTTTGGTAATATGCCAAAACGACTTGAGCTATACTCATATTGGTCAAACTGGCTTGAGCTTACTATTTTCTCATATTGGTCAAAACACGCGTGTATATAAAAAAGGTCTTATCTATTAGGAGATATGCGCTAGCTATAGTCAAAAGTAAGGTTATTTGAACATAACAATATCATTTTTTTATATTTTTGGCACAATCTTCTGGCAAAAAAATAATTATGACGTTTCTCCGGAACATAGATTTACCAGGTTCTCAAACAAAAAGAGAATGCACTTCAAATAGCATGTTGTATAGGTTTTATATGTGTGCAACTATGCATACACAATTCAGGCAGTCTATGAAAATGAATGCTCTGAGAAACTTACAGAGGCTATAGTCTCTAAATCTAGGCTTAGTCAGTTGGTGTTTCTGAGAATCATTTTGCCAGTAGTCAAATCGTCCTCCTCATTCTGGCCAATAACTCGACAACACCTAGAATCACTAATTAAAAATGACATTAGAGCTGCTTTATAAAATGTGTTTGTTCCACAACTTGGTTAACCGACTGATTTTTTTCACCGCCATGAAACAACCCTGGTTCGATTTTATTGGCAATAATCCTAATGATCAATATAATCATGTGTTGCAAACATGATTATATTAAAATCACATAATATGACACAAACTATTACCTTATAAATAATATCAGATACTTCTCAAAAGCTTGCTTTCGTGAAACTTCAATACGCTCACAAGGTTGTTTTTCCTAAAGAAAACAAAATGCATTAGGTATTTTCACTATGGAATTTCTCCACCTGTAATAAAAGATCACGTGGTCGCCTTGTCAGGTTCATACCATAAAACCTTTGTTTCTAATATTTTCATGTTGGTGGAATTTATTTATCATTTGTGCAGCAAGGTAGAAAGATAACAGATGCTAAGCTTGCAAAGGATTTCCAATCTGTTCTAAAAAGAATTTCATAAATCACAGCGGCTTTCAGCTGAAAGGGATTGACTATCAGGGGTTAAATGAGCATAGCATAGTGAGCGGAACTTTTTTGTCCTTTGCTCATTGTTATATATATATATATATATACACATATATAGTTAGGATCAAATGAGAAGTTTTTTTAAAATAAGAAGGATAAGAAGTAACTATAACCGCATATTCGAGATGCACCGACTTAAATTAGATGCCTCTCTACAATCTTAGATGCATTATAATGCATCATAATGTGTTTTCTAGCTTTTATTTAGATGCATAGATGCATTTCATGATTTCTCTTCTTTTTTGTTCCTCTGCATGCCTCGAAATAATGAAATTCAATTTGCACCATCTACACATCAAATTAACTTTCGAAACTCTAAATGGTGCATCTAAATGAATAAAAATGCATCTAATGCAAGTCGTTGCATCTCAAATGTGTGGTTTAAGTCACTTCTCACCACTTCTTATTTTAATTTACTTCTCACTGGATCCTTACTCTATATAGAGTTAGGATCAAATGAGAAGTTTTCTTAAAATAAGAAGGATAAGAAGTAACTATAACCGCATATCCGAGATGCACCGACTTAAATTAGATGCATCTCTATAATCTTAGATGCATTATAATGCATCATAATGTGTTTTCTAGCTTTTATTTAGATGCATAGATGCATTTCATGATTTCTCTTCTTTTTTGTTCCTCTGCATGCCTCGAAATAATGAAATTAAAAAATAGTGTATTACGCACTCCAAATGAGCTTGGACAACTTCCAACATGCTATACTAGTTTGACCCATTTCCCTTTTTGAAAAGGTAGCAATTTGACCCGTTAACACTACCAACATCGACCTAATTTCAAAACAGTATTAGGTTGTTTGGGATTGCCTACCAAAACTGGGCAGAAACAAAAAGTCAAAAGCATACCACCCAATACATTTCTCGTGAACATGTGTAACGTTGGAGAATTTGTTAATAATCCCCGTTACTTGGTTACCTTTGGCATAAGACACCACTGTTACACTTCCCTGCATAATTCATAATAAAAAATGTAAGCTTCGCTTATTTATTAGCAATGTCACTTTAAGAATACACTGCATAGTATATAAATTGTGTTATGAATAGGAGATGTGATTTACTCACCAATTTTTAAGTTGCTATATTAATTATAAATAGCAAAAAAGAAGAAAATAAACAGTGAAGCTTGGTTTCATAAGTCATGTTGTTTATATTTGATTACCCGGTGAAACCAATGGTCACACAAGCAATGTTAGCAGGATCGACATCCCCTCCAAAAGGGAGTTCTATAGGGAGTTCTTTCTTAGTAGCATGTACATGCAATATAGCTTGTCTTCTAACCATATACGCTGTTTCTACCTAAAAAATAGCCATTACATGACAAAAGTAAGAATTTATTGATATGTGCTACTATTGTGAGAACAAAGAAAATATCTAAACTGTTGAGCTAAATACCAAATGGAATAGGAAGACATACCATAACAACGCAATTAAATATCCGTGACCGGCGAAGTGTCTGATCTAATACCACAACATGGTTAGTTGATCCAAGAGCAATTACATGCAGAATTACGATCAAAGCCTTTTGCCTCCTGCAAGATAAGTCGAAGCACACACTTTAGAAATTGAAAGCATGCTTAAAAGAACATAAAGGATAAACCACATTTTCACCATCCGGAAAAAATAGTAACCAAACTGAAATGTACATATCTGTAACTTTGACTACCTTATAATGTGATTTATAGTGGGAGTCTCGGGTATTCGAGCTTCTTGAATTTGCAATCTTCTTGTAATCAATCTCGAAGCACTCTTATTATTACATATACTAACCTTTACAATAATGATTGGTATACGAAACTTCTTAGGTAAAAAACTCATGATGCTTCATAATCTCTATCCTACACACAAGCAGGAACCACAAAATTCCCAAAATCATATTTTTTAATCAGCATACTAAATATCATATTTAAAATTAAGACATAACAAATAGATATAAAAATAAATCAACATAAGAACTTACAAAATATCTAATAATTTTTGATGCCTGGAAAATTGATGTCGATGAACAAAAGTGACCAACAACCCATGTAATTGGGCTCCAAGGTTGATCCGTGAATTAGATCTTACCGATGTGTAGATTGACAAAACCATGTTTCAAGCATACAATTAAAAACTACAATATAAAATTAGAGTGTTGGTTTGATATTTTTAGGTTAATTAAGAGATGAATGATTGTGAATACAAATTCAAGAACTGGATTTAAGTTATGGATTGAAAGATCTAGGGTTAGCAGTTGATTGAAGGGATGATGTAGGCGATTAGAGTGCTAGGTTTTTTTTTGGGACAAGTAAATGCTGTTAAGAGGAAATAGCTTTTAGCCGTTGATTATTTTTTGGGACAAGTAAATGCTGTTTTCTCCTTTTTTTGTCTCAAGATGAAGGTTTCAACAACCTTGTTTTATATAGGTTATAGATCACGTCAAATCAGCTTATATGTACAGAGGCTGGTTGAAGCAATGTGATAACACTTGCTGTTAAAACTTAAAACTGGTTTTCGGCCAATAACATTTATCATCTAACCCGAACCCGGCCCGATAATATTGACGGGTTATCGAATTTGGGTCAAACCAACCTGGCAATATTTTTAACCCGATTTAACACGACCCGATAAGCGTTATTGGGTTCGGGTCAGGTCAACCCGACCCTACTGACATACTTTTCTAAAATTAGTTATTACTTAAAATTGAAAACGGCCATTCTTTTCAATCTCACGTTTCACTATTTTCTCATATGCAACTATTCACAAAAAAAACCCACTATACCTCAAATTTAAAACACAAACAAGAAAACTGAACCACCAAAAATTGTCTGATTTATTAACCAACGTTGACCTAGTTGGCCAATTTGGACCTCCTAGTGAAAAATTGACCATCTTTTGACTTTGCCGATTTGATGAAAATTGCGGCGGTGTGTGCCCGATTCTACATGTTGTTAACGTTTGCGTTTGTTGTAACAAAAAAAGCAAGGTTGCAAAAATCGTGAATCGATAGCCGGGCGGTCGACCACCTTGTAGCTTGTAATCAGTCTAGGAGGGATTAATCGCTGATTAATCGAATTGGCATTTCTAGTAAAATTTGGATATTTCCGGCAGGTTTTGGGTATTTTCGACGAGTTTTAGATATTTTCGGAAAGATTTTAAAAAAATTGCAATAGATTTAAACGCTTACTATAAGTGATCAAAACAAGTTTACAGTGATTTTTGAGTACTTCTGGCAAAATTTGTAGGTTTCCAGCAAGTTTGACCACCATTGACCGTTGTTAATCGCCATTGACCACGGTTGACCTATTTGTTCGACCCAGTTACAAAAATGGGCAAGGTTGGTGGCCTTGTAGCGCCTAGGCGGTGATTAATCGGCCTTGTAGACCTTTTATTTGCAACACTAAAAAAAGTATTAAAAGCATAGTTCATTCTCTTGTAGAAACTAGTAGTTGATATCATACCTCGATGATCTTAAACTAAACAAATCGCTGGTACTGGGCGGACGAATTAGATAACTCGTAATACCTCCAAACTGCTTAATTTTTTAATTGCTCACTTTTAATTGAACTTGTGATACCTTCAAACGTAGCAAGTATATTGATTCAGTTAGGGGGTGTCTGTTTTAGCTTATACAATGGGCTTATGAGCTTATTAGCTTATATGACTCATATAATCCCAAACTAAGTGTTTGGCTAAGCATATATGAGTGGTTTATGAGCTTATATATAGGTGTTTTCATAAGTTACAAAGGTATATATTTTTTGTGAGAGTTTGAGCTTATATAATACATTTCAATATAAACTATAATTTTACCCGCATTTTACCTAATAACTACCCTCATTTATTACGCCTCATATTTTTCATCGGGTATTCATCAATTCTTTATCACGAATTTGTTCATTTTCTTTTCTTTAACTTCAAATGATTAATTGGTATTTGATAATTTGTTCATTTTCTTTTCTTTTCTATATACATAACCGGTCAGTGTTATTATTCTTCTTCATATATTTGGTTGTAGTTGTGAAACAAATATTGTGACATTTAGTATTTAACGAGGATTTTTGCCCGCGCTTCTTTGCGGGGCTTTAGATTTTATGTTGTTTCACACACGCAAAGAAATGTCATTGTATTAGTTGTTGTAGCTAAGTTCTGCATTGCATTGGGTGCAAAAAGTAAGATGTATTTATGCAGATTACATGTTAAGTTAGTTGATTGTTTGATCATTAATTTTTTCTGCTGCTTGTCTAGTCTCCCTTCTTTTTCTTTGTTTCAGGTGACATTCGTGGAAGCAGCAATCTTTTTGCTATAGATTTTATTTATGTTGCTGGCTGTTCACTTGGAGAGGTTCCTTTTCCTGAAAAAGGTAGGTTGCATTTATAATTGCTTTTAAAACTCTAAAGCCTAAGCATACTGATGATGAATGTCAAAAGTACGTTACCTGAGCTTGTTGTTTTACCTTTGTGAGCTGCCATGGTTGTAACAATGGTTTCTGCTACTTCGTCTATGATGTCATGGGTTGAAGTTCCTGTAGGCATAGAAAGACGAGTGTGTTAACTTATAATTTTTTTCCTTTTTTATTCTTTTTGTTTGTAGGAAAGGCTGTTGGTGTGTGATACCCTACACATTCTGCAGAATATATCCATATGGAGACATGACAAAGGATATTGCACACATTTTAATGCCATTTTTGGAAAGCAGTGTACTTTAAGAATATATTGTCATTCATTGTTACTTTGGCATGTGCTTAAGGTCCTTGTGTTCATGTTTTAAATAATGGTGTCGTTCACCATGTAACCTTTCATGCCTATTTAAATGGTGTTTAGAGGGTGGTCATTTCCATAACTGAGTTATGAGTTCAAATTTAAAGACGGTAAAGTAGTGGAAAGGTTGCCAAGATGTGCTGAATTACAGCGGTCTGCTATTACTCTTAGATGGGAAGATGTCATGATTCTCTATTTTTGTAGGTATATTATTGAAGATTCTAGGTTGGCTATGGAGACTAATAGGTTGTATGGGGAGGTGGTTGATGTGGTAGATGAGAGGATGTAGTTTCTTCAAGAGTTGGATGCTTTACCAGGAAGACTTGTGCCTGAGAAGATGGCTGAGTTTCTGCGAGAGACTCAGAGCAAGGATACAGAGAGGATGTTGCAATTGCAGATTTTAGGGAAGGAGACAGAATTAAGGGCCCGTGAGAAGGATCTTTTTATCTAGAAGCTGAAGGGGCTGAAGTGTCGTATGTCTGCTTTGCTTTTGGTGTGGCGGGAATAATACGTTGTGCCTAGGTTGGATTTAGGCCCAATCATGTGTTCAAATGTTTGTTTTTATGTCTTTTAGGAGTGCTTTTGTAAAGTTTTGTATGTGTTCGTGCTGGTGGTCTGTAATATATTTAGCTTGTGGTTTGTAAAATATTTGGTTTAATGGATGTTTGGTTTTGCTTAAGTTCATAGGTGTCTGTTGTAGATTGTGTTATGTATGTATCTACTTGGTATTTTTGTAATTTAGAGTAGTAGTTGATACATGGTGTTTTTTCTGTTGAGCTTGTCGATCCTTTGATCTTTGCGGGTTCTGCTATAATCAGTGAGATAATTGGATCAGGGCATGTGTTAAAAGTTAGTAAGTCTGCTATATGTATATACATTTTAAGATTGTGTTTTTATGAGCGTTAATACCTATCGTGTTGGGAATTATGTTTTCCTAACTTAGTACCGTTAGTAATAATAGTTAGTACCGATAGTTATAATTAGTACTGACAGTTTAAAGTGTTAAGTACTGATCAGATAGTTAGTACCGTTAGTAGAAATCAGTTAGTACCGTTTAAGAGATATGTATGAGATATTTTAGGAAAAGATATGTATTATCTTTTACGCGTTTTGTAAGCCTGTTAGGGTTTATCCTTGGTTTATAAAAGGATCCCTCATGGCATAGTAAGATATACGAGTTCAACATACATCTCATACAATCATATCTCATAGTTAGTAATCTGTAATCACTCAAAATAGATTAATAGAAATTATTATTTAGTTTTTCATTGTTCTTCTTAGTACTTGTGTTAAGATTCTGCATTAGCACAAAGTCTTCATAGTCAGTGTTTCTTTATAGTCAAACTGTATTTATACAGGTTGGCTATCACCCTTAGTAGGTTGCAAAGATCTATTCAGTTTGTGACTCACAAGTGGTATCAGAGCCCTGTGAGAAACTCTGAGCAAGAAGAACAAACAAAACCAGGTTATCCATCTCTGAGTAAGAAGAACAAACATGTCTGCATCACAAGATGAAATTCCACCACCACCACCACCTCCATCATCATCATCACAAACACCAACACAACAAACCCCTCACACAGTTTCAACCATCAAACTTCCTATTCTCAAAAAGGGAGAATATGACATATGGGCCATGAAAATGGAACATTATTTAGCCCATACAGACTATCCTATCTGGGAGGTTATACAAAATGGAAATGGTCCTGTATCAATCACCACAGATACACAAGGACAAATCAAAGTTCTGCCTCCAAGAACTGCAGAAGAAATTGTAGCCAGAGAAAGAGAAAGAAAAGCAAGGACCACTTTGCTTATGGCTCTACCAGAAGATCATCTTGCTAAATTTCATAAGATGACTGATGCAAAAGAGATGTGGGATGCCATCAAATCCAGATTTGGTGGAAATGATGAATCAAAGAAGATGCAGAAGTATATCTTAAAGCAACAGTTTGAAGGATTCTCTGTATCAAACTCAGAAGGGCTTCATAAAGGCTATGACAGGTTCCAAAGTCTTCTGAGTCAATTAGAGATTCATGGAGCAGGTGTATCCACTGAGGATGCAAATCAGAAATTCCTTAGATCTCTACCTTCTGCCTGGTCTCAAGTTTCCTTAATTATGAGGACCAAACCAGGAGTGGACAGTCTCAGCTTTGATGATCTGTATAATAATCTAAGAGTCTTTGAGAATGATGTAAAAGGCTCTACTGCATCATCCTCTAGCACGCAAAATGTAGCATTTGTCTCTGAGAACACCAGCAGTACTAATGATGTTAGTACCGCTTATAGTGTTTCTAATCCTTCTGGTCAAAACTCACAGTATGAACAAACTTCATCATACTCCTTACTTGCTAATCAATCAAGTTGCCCTCAACTGGATCATGAGGACTTGGAACAGCTTGATGAATATGACTTAGAAGAAATGGACTTGAAATGGCAGGTGGCCATGATTTCGATGAGAATGAAAAAGTTCTACAAAAAGACTGGTAGAAAGCTACAATTTGATGCAAAAGAACCAGTTGGTTTTGATAAAACCAAAGTCGATGCTACAATTGCATAAGACAGGCATTTTGGCTATGAGAGTATAGAAACCAAGGGAAATCAAGATAGTAGGGAATAGTAAGAGATGCTTGGAATCTGGCAATAAGGATGGGAGAAGATCTGGTAAGCAGGAAGACTCTAAAGCATTGGTGACCATTGATGGAGAAGGTGTAGATTGGACCAGTCACCTACGAAAAGTAATAAGAAGATTATGCTTTGAATGGCTATTGCAACAGCTCAGGGTTAGACTCAGAGGTAACTTCCTGTTCAAATGAGTGTAAAGAGTCTTATGCTAAGCTTGATTAAAAAATTTATATGATGCTAGAGAGAACAACTTAGTGATGCAAGCATAGAAATAAATGCATATACTCAAGGCCTAAAGAAGTTTGAAGACACAATTAGTTGCTCATCCAACAAGGTGACAACTAGTATTATGAACAAAAGATAAAACTTATGAAGATAGATTTATATGATAAAACAATGTATTTTAAACATACCATAAGAAACTTTTGGTCAGAAGCTAATTAAAGAAAAAGAAGAATTAAAACGCTAAAGTAGAAAAATGGCACAACCTCTTCTTAAAAATCTTGTATCACTGATAAATACTCAGATGAGTGCAAATGATAAACTTTGGCCTTGGTTATGGGATCAACAGATATGATGGCATTTTGAGTTTATAAAATGAAGTTTTTAACAAAGTGATTTAATGCTAGAGGAAAGTGAATTTCGAAAATACACCTTTGTATGATAATTTGTAACAGTAGGAGGAAATGAATGCTGTCACAAATACCACCCTACTCAATGACATGGGGAAAATACATGCCATCTTTAACCTGATATAGAAAGAGATTACTCACAATTTACATATTGTCCAAACAAGGACTCTCACCCTAGGTGAATCTGAAACCCAAACCATTAAATTTGATACCTGTGAATCTAACATTAAATACTGAGACAAAAAAAAACCTAAATTAGTCTGAACCATTATTAATGAAACTAAAGTAGCATGTCAAACCTAAGGTTTGGTCAGATGTGATGCTCTTTGTGCTCCTTTGCTCCCAAACATTGAGGAGTATGAATCCAAAGATAGTTAAGATGAGAAATTTGTCTATAACCAACAAAAGAACAGGAAACACCTAGTTTTTACTAACCAGCACGTAAAAACACCTAGGGAAACTTGTTAAGAAATCATTTCACACATTAGTAAAAATCCTAAATTTGACAAGAAAAAATTGGGGAACATAGAGGGTTTAAACTACCCACAACTGCAAGAGCATGTTTGTTGTGGAAGTCCCTTTAATCATCTAATCAGAGATTGTGATTTCCATGAGAAGAATGATGGCTAAACAAGCTGAGTTAAACAATAGTAAATTCTAGTCAAGGGAGATAAGGCCAATTGATCATGGTGGCAAAGAGTAAATAAACAAAACCAATTTGTTCCTACAAAACAACAGAAAAAGCATTACTAACTAGAACTGGGCAAAATTCCAGTTAATATTTGCTACAGAGCGACTAGCGGTACTAAGAATGTTTAGTCACTGGCTAGGCCCATAGTTTAAACAACATGCAGTACTAACTAGTCTTCGCTAATGAAATTTCATACTGTTAAGGTCCTATTGTAATACGTTAGACCGAAACAACTGCTTTTTCATAAAACTCATTCAACCATTTTCAGGCCATTAAATAAGACAACCAGCATACTTAAAACAAATTTTTCAAAACAAAAAAGTTAATACTGCTAAGGTAAATGCAGTTAGTGCTGTTGGGGGAAGAAGGGAAACTGCTGTTAAGCCCTCAGCAGGTTGTAATTGGAGACCAAAAAGACATTACTAGCACAAGTTCTCTAAATTTAATGGTGGATCAAGGTCTAGAGATTGTTCTACTTTCAAAGATCCACTAGGCAGACTCAAGCCCAAACAGGCTTGGGTCCCTAAGAGAAACTAATCTCTTTTATTCAATGTGCAGGATTATCCACAAAGAGCTTTACAGAACAAAGGAATTATTGATAGTGGATGTTCCAGGCACATGACTGGAAACAAGGCCTACCTTGCTGAATATCAAGACTTTAATGGTGGCCCTGTTGCTTTTGGAGGAAGTAAAGATTACATAACTGGTAAAGGTAAAATAAAAACAAGAAAGTTAGATTTTGAGGATGTGTGCTTTGTGAAAGAAACTTCAAGCATTTCAATATCACTTTTCTGTGTCACAAATGAGTGACAAGAAGAGAACAAGGTTCTTTTATATAAATTATACTGACTCTCTCAGGTAACTGAATGTCTTGTTTTGTCTCCTGAATTTAAGTTACCTGATGAAAATCAAGTCTTACTTAGAATCTCCAAACAAAACAATATGTACAGTTTCAATCTAGAGAAAAACATTGATTCCTGGCTTCCAGGAGGTTAGCTTGTGTTTGATTGCAAAGGCCATAATTGATGAATTCTAACAACTAACAAATGGCATAGGAGGTTGGGGGGTTCATGTTACTTTAAAAACTTAAAAACAAACTTAGTTCAGGGAAATCTTGTAAGAGGTTTACCTTCAAAGATTTTTGAAAATGATCACACATGTGTTGCTTATCAGAAAGGAAAGCAACACAAGCCCTCCTGTAGAGGCCAAATCATGAGGAGCATGAGGCTCTATTAGTCACGATCTATCATCCTCTCACACTTAAACAGTAAAGACTTCTTCATATGGATTTGTTTGGGGGGTGGGACCCTACATCGTAGGAAGCTTAAACCATAAAGGCTATTTATTGCCCTGGGTAATTCATAAATCAACACAACAACTCTTTCACATGGTGAATTTCGGCAGTTTATAAGGTTGGGTTTTTACCTTAATAACTGAAGATGAAACTAGTGGAAATCCTGAAAGGACTTTATTACTACAAATTAGAACCAAATGAATCAAAATATAAAAACTAATCAGATGGTGATAATGGTAAAGAACAATTCAAGAACAAAGGATGTTAATGAATTCTGAGGGACAAAAGGGATCAAGAGGAATATACACGAGTAATATGCCAGAACACCAAAATAACATGGAGTTTTGCTGAAAGAAAGAACAAAATCCATGCACCTTTCGAACTTCCCCCCATGACCCCTTTTGAGGCAGCAAGGACTAAGCTCGCATGATTTAAATTTTAACAATATAATAATACCGCATAACAACTATTTTTATTTATTTTATTTTTTAAACACTTTTTTTGGTATAAGCCAATTTAGATGACTCTCTACTCACTACTACTCTATTAAATAACTGCTGCTTTAATATATGGTGTTTTAATATGTTCTTAATAGGGTATTAATTAGACCAATCCACTAATAATACAAAAACCATTATAAACCTTATAACTCTGGTTAAAATCAAAAAATAAAAACACCAAGTTATAAGTTATATAAGACCATTTTTTAATTGGTAGTAGTGGTGGGTATTGGGTTGCCATGTTTTGACCGGATCATGACTACCATTTATAGACCACGCTGGGCACGATTGATGGGAAACCTTCATATGAAGTGAATTTAATTTTATTTGGGTATTCTCTATAAAGCAATCCTTTTATAGTTTTATTTTTATTTTCAAATTTTAATCCCTTTTAGGTATACAATTTAGAAAACCTAAGAGAGTTGAGAAAAACCTGCACATACCCTTTTTTAGAGAATAAAACCAAATTTGCAGGGAAAGGAACCACTTGGCTAATTGATCTTGATTTATTTAACTGCTTCTGAATTCTATGAATATTAACCTGTAAGATCAGAAAACCAAGCAAACAAACATGCAGTCCACAAGAAAGCTAAATCAAAATGCAGGTACAAGAAGACATTATTGATGCATGGGGATTTCTGAAAAAGAAGATGAATCCTCTCAATACCTACTTGTACTTGCCAATATGGTCTTGCTCATACCTTCAATAATCAAGAGATCAAGAGCAGAGGATGCAGATGCAACACCTTACAAACATCCTGATTTAAAAGACATATGAAACCAGTAGCTAAGGAGAAGATCAAGTCTTTTTGGATGAACTTGAAAGACTTAAAAGGCAAGAAAAGGATGCTAATGATGCAGCTGAAGCTCTTAGGAAGGATTTTGCATAAGAAACTGAGAATATGCTTATACAAGTAGGAGCTGCTAAAGCTAGCAGTACTAACATAGTTAATACTGTTAGCACACAGTAACCCAGTAAGTACTGCCTTTCCTTATGATGGACTATCCCTCTCTGATCCAACCAATCCTGAACAAGATGATTCAGAAATACCTGCACTTGAGGACATTTATCAAAATCCTATTGATGGTATTTTTACTAATTCATCTTATGATGATGAGGGTGTAGTGGCCGATTTCACAAATTTAGAATCTGTTGTGAATGTTAGTCCAATTCCCACATTAAGGATTCATTCTATTCACCCTTCAACTTTAATACTTGAGATCCAAAAAATCAGCAGTTCAAACAAGAAGTAAGTTGACTAAAAGTTCTGGAGCCCACAGCTTTTTAGTTTATGTTCAAAAGCAAAGGAGAAATAATCATAAAGGACTTCCAGCATTGTTATTTGCTTGTTACTTGTCTCAAAATTAACCCAAGAAGATTTCATAAGCACTTGAAAGTGAAAGTTGGGTTGAAGCTATGCAAAGAATTGCTGCCGTTCAAGATTCAGAAAGTTTGGATTCTTGTAGATTTACCTTATGGGAAGAAGGCTATTGGAACAAAATGGGTTTATAGAAATAAGAAGGATGAGAAAGGAGTTGCTGTTAGAAATAAAGCAAGGTTAGTTGCTCAGGGACATAGGCAAGAGGAAGGGATAGATTATGATGAGGTTTTTGCTCTTGTGGCAAGGATTGAAGCCATTAGGATCTTTTTAGCCTTTGCCTCTTACATGGGCTTCATAGTCTATCAATTGGATGTAAAAAGTGCCTTCCTTTATGGCGAAATTAATGAGGAGGTCTATGTGTCTCAACCACCAGGTTTTCTAGATCCTCAATATCCTTAGAAGGTCTACAAAGTGGTGAAAGCTCTCTATGGGTTACACCAAGCGTCCCTAGAGCCGGAGGCTACTTTATCTAGTTTCTTTCTTGTTAAAGAAGGATACAGAAGAGGAAGCCCCCACCACCCCCCCATTGACAAGACTCTTTTCCTTAAGAAGGACAAACATGACATCATCTTAGTACAAGTTTATATGGATGATATCATCTTTGGTTCTACAAAGAAATCTTGGTGTGATGAATTTAAGGCATAAATGAAGAGTAGATTTCAGACGAGTTCTATGGGAGAACTCACTTTATTTCTTGGATTACAAGTCAAATAGAAAGCAGATGGTATCTTTATAAGTCAGGATAAATATGTTGCAGAAATCCTGAAGAAGTTTGACTTTGTCAAAGTTAAGACTGCTAGTACACCAATTGAGACCCAGAAGCCTTTAGTCAAGGATGAGGAAGCCAATGATGTGGATGTCCATATTTATAGATCCATGATTGGTTCCTTAATGAACTTGACTGCTTCTAGGCCTGATATTATGTTTACAGTCTGTGCTTGTTCTAGGTTTCAGGTCACTCCAAAGACCTCTCATCTAAGTGCTGTCAAGAGAATTTTTAGGTATCTAAAGGGCAAACCCAAACTGGGTCTTTGTTATCCTAGAGTGTCCTTATTTGACCTGGAAGCATACTCAGATAGTGACTATGCTAGAGCAAATCTTGACAGGAAATCTACAACAAGAGGTTGTCAATTTCTTGGCATGAGACTTATTTCTTGGCAATGAAAAAAGCATACCATTGTGGCTACTTCTACTACAGAGGCAGAATATGTTGCTGCTGCAAGCTGTTGTGGGCAAGTTTTGTGGATTCAAATTCAAATGTTAGACTATGGGTTTAATTTAATGAACACAAAGATCTACATTGATAATGAAAGCACAATATGCATTGTAAAGAATCTAGTATATCATTCCAAAACAAAGCATATTGCTATTATGCACCACTTCATAAGGGATGCTTATGAGAAGAAACTTATCTAGGTGCTTAAAATCCACACTGATGACAATGTAGTTGATCTTCTAACCAAGGCATTTAATGTTAGCAGGTTCCAGTTCTTGGTTGTTTCTATTTGGATGATAAATCCATAAGTTGCATTAGTTAAAGGGAGGCAATATGATGTGTTGTACAGTTTGTATGAATTGTTTAGTGTGAAGACACAATTTAACCATAAGTAATGCATCTCAAGAAGTTCATTAGGATTTATAGAGTCATTGGGAAGAGCTTTAGATGGTACTGAAGCACTGATGTTACCTAAATTGTTCATTCTTTGGTTGGCAACATTAGTTACCGACAGTGCAAGTTATACCGATGGGCAAAGGTAGTTCCGCTATAGAGACGTTAAGAAAAATACCGCCAAATGGGTATAAAGTGTTAAATTGAAACGGGTTTCCTCCATTGAAATTAGGTTTCCTAAACATATATAAAAAACCCATCTCCAATTGCAACAGTTCACTTACGTAATTCACTCTCAAATACTTTCGTTTATACAAGGCCCTAATCTCTCTCCTCCACACGACGATCAACAACATTCGAAAATAATGGATTGTTCTTGAAAATCGTGCCCTAAAGCATAAAATATGGTCGCATATTTAGAGAAGACTGATGGGAATGCCGAGTTTCATGAGATCATTGATTTTCTTACGCGAAGTTCCATTCATCATGCTCTCACTGTAAGTCCAGTAGTTTCTACTACATTTGTTGAACAGTTTTGGACGTCTGCTAAGTCCAAAATAATCAACAATGTTAGGCACATTACTGCCAAAGTAGCTGGCAAGCCTGTGTCTATCTCTGAAGCATCAATAAGAAGTGATCTTCTTTTTGATGATGCTGATGGGATAGACTCACTCCCTAATCAGGCTATATTTGATGCTATACATCTTATGGGGTATGCGGGGGATTTAACTGTGTTAACATTTAATAAAGCTTTTTTCACCCCAATGGAGGTTTCTATTTCATACAATGAATCATTGTATTAGTTCAAAAAGCACCTCTTGGGATCAAATTCCCACTAACATTGCCACTGCTGTAATTTGCTTAACATCTAATCAAAAATATAATTTTTCAAAATTAATTTTTGATGGTATGCTTAGACATTTAGATGCAAAGAAGAAGTTTGTAATGTACCCACGTTTCATTTCAATCTTTTTAGATAAACAGCTAGAGAATGTACATGTACCTTTAGATCATTTTCTTGTAAATGCTTTGACAAGTAATGTTTTTTCCTTTATGGTTAAAAAGGGTAAACATTTTTCAGGGAAAGTCACACCTTTATTTGCTTCTATGTTCCTGATTCTATTACAGAAAGTTCTGGTGGGAATCAAGGAGGTCATTCATCTAGTGATAAATCCCTTTCAGGGAATGAGGCTGACATGACACTCCAAAGTGTCTATGATCTTTGTATCTCTTTGTGTACACAGGTTTCAGATCAAGCCAAGGAAATTCAACACTTGAAGGCACAGATCAAGAAGCTCAAGAAGCAAGCAAAACCAGTTATCACACACTACAGAGCATGGATGAAAAGTGTCACATTGAAGCAAAGATTGGCAGGAAAGAGATCCTTAAAGAAAAACTGGATACAAAAGGAGTATGTATCCAAACAGGGGAGGAAGTCTACCAAAGGTAAACCTTTAGTTCATAAAGAACCATTATTTGATGAGATTCTGGAAGATACATTAGATTATATAGAGACTGAAGATGCTCAAGATATAGGGAGGACAAAAGGTGTAGTGAGTGAAGAAAAGGAGAATGCTGAAGATGTACTTAGTACTGAAGATGTACTACTTAGTACTCTAACTCTGCTCAACAAAAGGTTAGTACTCTCTGACAGAAAGAAAGAAAAAGTTATACTGACAAGACCAATAGTTAGTACTAGATGGATCCAAAGTTAGTACCACCGCCGCCGACAAGAGAAAAATAGTACTGATAGAACAGATGAAGGTACAAGATGATCATACTGAAAGAGGAATGGCTACTCAAAAACTTCTCAAACAACACCTACTTCTACTTCTACAATATTTAGAGAGATGATGAAAATAAAGCTCAGGTTCTTCTCACATGAAGCCAAAAAGCCAAAGCAGTTTCAAGAGAGAAGGAGAAAGGAGTTAGAAGTTTATATGGATCTTGAAGAGACTTTACTATGGAGACTTAGGCCTACTTCAACTAGATCATTAATTGACATTAAAGCCCTCATCTAAATATTTATACCAAAAAGACAAAGGAAAAGAAAATTGAAGAAGGGAAGATGAGTCTGAAAGTGAATCTTTATGGTATTCCTGAAGTTGAAAAGAAGATTAAGCGCAAGCTTTCCCTCCAGTGATGAAGCAATGGCTAAGGAAAGGATACAAGAGAAGAATGGGAAGGTGAAGAGGAAAAGAAAAGGATTAGCTGAAGAAAGAAGCTACAAATGATGCTCCAAGAAAGAAATTATGATGACAAATAAAGCAAGAATTGAGCTGATAGACTCTTTCTAAAAGCTTCAAGAAAAAGAAAGAGAGCAAATTTACAATAAAAGAGTTGAAGAGCAAAATTCCTTCATGACACAATGCTCTGCTGCTCAAGAGAGAAAAAATCCTTGCTCACAAAGATTAGAATCTACAAGAAGAAACTAGACACCTAACAACGAAGAATCAAAACTACTAAGAAATCAAATGAATGACCTACTTGAAAAGCAATTAGGAAAACTTCAAGGCATTTTTGATTTGAAAAAACCAAAGAAGTTTGAGAGAAATACAAGCTCTGTATGAAAAGATTAAAAGGTCAGTGAAGATTTTTCATTTCTATTATTTGGTCTGCTGAAGGATTAAGAAGAACTCGTCACTGGTCAAGAGAGATGAATGAAAAAAAATGAATTGATTCTTCTAAATGATGTCTTCTAAATCATGAAAGGTACAAAAGTAGGGGGAGGTGGTAAAGAAGAGAAAATGTGTACTACCATCCCAATCCCATTTAATTATAGGTACCAACTCACCACAAATCTCTCCCCAAGCCAATCCCCTTCAAACTCAACTCACACCCAACTCCCACACCACACCACACCCACACAGAATCTCAGAATCCCATATATCAGAACATCCACCCATCCCCAATCCATTCCTCAAGGAACCCAACAGCTCTACACAAACTCACTATCTCCAGGCGCCCATTCTCCTCCCCACCACCCTAACAATCACTCAACCCCCCTTACACCACAACCCCCATCATGCTCAACACAATATAACACGAGCAATCACGAACTCTTCCATGCCCCCCAACGCCCCCTTTCATAACACACCAACCCCCCCAAGGGAAATTTCATTTTTCCAGACAGTTTTATTCAGCAGTTCCCATACATCATTCCAAAAGCTACCCAAACAGAAACATTTTAAAAGCCCATATCAAACACCCGTACTTAAAAACCCCTAACCTAACCTCAGTAAACACCCCTCACTTCCCTGCGAGAGGCAACAAACAGATCCATTTTCTGATCACAATCAACCAATATTCACCAACACCAACTATCTCATCACCGCCCAACACCAACTATCTACACAGGGATCCAACTAACTCAATCCCTCGATAGGCATGACAAGGATGATACTAAACTTTATCTACAAAAACGATGCATATAAAACATGCAACATTAGTCACCTTCTTTTCAGTGGGTCTTCATCTTCCCTCACACAAAACACAAAAACCAAATACATCATTATCCAATTCCATCGTGTCTTCCTTCCAAGCTCCTCCTAACACCCAACTCATTCAAATACCCCCAATCAACAATATTTTCTCCAATCCCTCAAACATCACATTCCACCCGCCCCCACCCCCCCCCTCCCTTGCTCCATATCCCCCCCCCCTACCTCACCAACCCCAACGACTCCGCCCGAACACCCCCAAACACACAACACTCCCAACCAACAAACATTCTTATTACCCCCCCCCCCCCAAATTCGCTCTCAAAATACCCCTGCCCTCCACTTACCCAATCTTATTACATCCACGTTTATTTATTAGAACTGCACCAAAACACCTTGCCAAATCCTCATCTTGCTCAACAACCCATCACATAATTGATTCCCCTCCTCCACTCCACCTCAAACCCCCTAACCCCACCACCCCCCCCCCCATGCAAACACTCCAAATCCCCCCTTTCCATCAATCCACAAATTAAATTCTCCTAATCCCCTAACTTTTCCCCCCCAGATCAACCCCAATATTCATTGTTTGCCCGGCATACTATCATATTCACCCCCACCGCAAAAAAAACATGCCGCCCCTCCACACACCCTCCACCATTAACATCCATTTTTTCCCCAGATGCTCCTGACGCTTCCCTTTAAATCCCCCTATAATTCACCCTGCCCTCCCCCCACCCCACTCCTTCGCAGTCCCGCCCACACCATTTACCACCCAGGCCTAAACGTACCAAGCACTCCAGCAACCAACACTTCAACCCCGAACATTCACTTACCAAAAAGGCCCATGTATAGACATTACAAAGAAATATATTCCACAAACTCCACACCAAAAAACAAACCGCAATAAGACACATTAATCCTCCGGCCAAACAAGAACCCAAAACGCCCCCCAAAACCCAAATCCCCCCCCCCGCCCCAGTACCCCCAACCCCCCTCCCCCCCCCCGCCCTCCCCCCCCCCCCAACCCCCCCCCCTCCCCCAAACCCCTCCCCACCCAAAAACCCAACCGAACCTCCCCCCCCCCCCCCCGGCCCCCCTCATCCCCCACCCAACACCCCACAACCTCGCCCCACCTGCGTAGGGAGGGGTTTTGGGCCCACCCATTGTATGGTTTTTAACTCACCTTGCTTCATTTGTGAAGAGGTGGCTAGTACACAAGATCAAACAGTTCTTGGTAAAACTACTGCAAATCTGTTCAAGAGCGATAGTATGCTAAAAACTATATGGTTTATCAATGCACCATGTTATGGCAATGAAGCATTGGCTAGTCCAAAAGCAAACGGTATTTGGTAAAGACACATCAATTCCGTTGATGGTTGATAGTTTACCAAAAACTGTATGGTAAATAACTCACCATATTTTTAAAAAATAAAGAGTTAACTATCCCAGAGAAAATGGCTACTGGTAAAGGAACATCAAATTCCGTATAGTATGGCTGTAGGTTGCCAAAATCTACAAAGCCAACTATAGTTGGATTGTTGCTTAAAAAGATTTGCTTTCTGCTGTGTTGCTGAGAAGACAAAGTTGCTGCTGAAGATGGATAGTGTTTAAAGATCAAGATATGTTAAAGTGTTTGGATACATCCTCTATGAATTTAAGAAGATAAACCTGAAGAAACATGAAGTTAAAAGAGTTCAACATTCATGTTTAAGGGAGGATTTAGGAAAATTAGTTTTCCCCTGAACTTAGTACCGATAGTTATAATTAGTACTGACAGTACAAAGTGTTAAGTACTGATCAGATAGTTAGTACTGTTAGTAGAAATTAGTTAGTACCGTTTAAGAGATATGTATGAGATATTCTAGGAAAAGATATGTATTATCTTTTACGCGTTTTGTAAGCCTGTTAGGGTTTATCCTTCCTTGGTTTAAAAAAGTAATCCCTTCATGGCATAGTTAGGGGGGGGGGAGACACGAGTTCAATATACAACTCATACAATCATATCTCATGTTAATATCTTAAGTCACTCAAAGAAGATTAATAGAATTATTATTTAGTTTTTTCATTTTGTTCTTTCTAAGAACTTTGGTGTTAAGATTCCGCATTAGCACATAGTATTCATAGTCAGTGTTTCTATATAGTTAAACTGTATTTATACAAGTTGGCTATCACCTTTAGTAGGTTGCAAAGATCTATTCAGTTAGGGAGTCACACACATACATAATGATTAACTGTAATTAAACATTGCTTACACATAGCACACCCAATTTCATATTTAGCATTCCGAATAGCAACTTAAGTTATTAACATTCAGATAACATATGTTTTTCTGATATCGAAAAGACTGTAAATTGCCTATGGTTTTTTTTATTTTCTCTAAGTTATTCGAGAGCCGACTACTTTTAGACTTAGAAGGGACCTTATCATTCTTAGGATTGTTCCTAGGCAATGGTCTTCTGGTCCTAGTAGTGCTTTTAACGTCTTTAGGAGAGAAACCATTTGTTTTGGAATTTACATCGTTCTTAGTGATGACATGAGGTTGTGAAACAGTGATCGGTTTTGTCCTAACGCTTGGTTTTACATGTTTGTTAGGCACAAAGTTTTCTACCCTAGAAGCTTTAAAAGGATTGATCCTAAAGATTCTTAGGGAAAGCACGTTATCATTTTTCATAATATTTGATTCTTGTAGGAAGGAACCGAGTTTTTGGAAAGATGACATATTTGGGGAAAACAAAGCATTTATCTCACCAACCTTGGGAAAAGCTGTAAATTTAGGTAGAGGAGTTATAGCATATAGTTTGGGTCTAGAAAAAGAAGGTGGTTTTCCCAAGATTGATTGCTTTGCAAACTTAGTATTCACACTCGTTCCACGAGTGGTGTCCTTTTCTTCAGAAACCTTATCAAATAACTGAGGTCTCAACTTAGCATTTTCATAAATCATGTCATGTAATTTGTTCTGCAAATAGTCAATTATTAATTTGGTTTGAGCCCGTGTCACATTGATAGAGTCAAACAGGTTCTTGTATACGATCTATAGATAGCATTTTCTTTTCATAATTTCAGACCTAAAACTTCTAATTCTAACGTTCTCAATTTCAAGTTTCGAGGCAAAGGATCAGGATATTTGATAACAATAGAGTATCTTTTTACTTTTAACACCTTAAGATCTCCCAACTGAGCTTGCAACCATAACAAGTCTTTTGTTGCAATGTTCATTGTAAAGCTTTATCGTAACGAAATTATGTCCATCATTGCAAACTCTTCACATTTTTTGTATCAATCATTCCAAAGTTTAGCATATTCATTCTCCTTTTTAATGATACAATTTTAAAATCGTTCTTTTGTACATTTAAGCTCAGTTTGGAGATTTGATGTATCTACAACAGAATTATTTTGCACAATAGACATAATATCCTGACTAACAACTGCTCTCAAGAGACGCTCAATTTCCAATTCTAATGCCTTGTGCTTAGTAAGAGATTCATCATCTTCATTTGCAAGAGATTGGAAGTCTCGAACAAATTTGGCAGCTTCTTTTAAAAATTATATTTCAAAATTTTTCACTCTAGCGTCAACTTGGTTAACGATAGGGAAAATTTCATCTTTTACAATTTTGTGAATCTCTTGGTGAGCAGAAGATGACCAATTGTGTATATCAAAAGTCATTCTTTGTTTGACAACACGTTGAAGAGTCACAATCGTGCTTTTTACCTCATTCAGAAATTTGCGTGCAACACTTGGTGTAGTATCATCTAAAATTTCTTCATTTGGTATTGAAATTGATTTAGAAACGTTGGCCGTTTTGGAAGTATTTGAAAACTAAAACTCTTCACTTGACTTGGCCGTTTGAGAAACAAAAACCCCTGAAAGATGATTAATCTTTGTATAATTTGTCGGTTTTATTTCTTTGTTTAATTATTTTATTTTTAAGCGACTCTCTTAAGTGAGTTCTAGTGTCTCCTCCGAATCATACACTGCGGGAGGATCATGCTTTCCTAATAGAACTTTGCCATTATACAAACTCTGTTGTTTCTGCTAAGCTTGCTTGAGATAAAAAGTATTTTGATAACCCAAAGCCATTTTCTGATCGGTGTGGTAAAACGAGTCTGGCTTGTGTTAAAAGCATGTTGCAATCCGTTGAAATCGATTGACGGCATTTATAACCAAAATATTACCTAGTTCCTATCTTAGTTCTCAGTTGAATCTGTATATCAAGAAACCATCTTCGCTTATGTATTGAAATCCGACTTCAACCTTTTCTTTTCTTCTAGAAGAGAGGAAACAGTTGCCTTTTCCTTTGAAAGCTATTTATTTAAATTTCAAATTTCCTCATTCAAAGTCGTTATTTGTTTACCTGAACTTAAGTGAAGTGCATTTATCTATTTAGTTAAGATATACCTTGACAAACAGACTTTTGATAACACTTTCAAGTTTGTCATATTTTTCTTGACTAATTTCAAAACACTTTTCTTGATTTTTATATCTAGCAAGCTCAGTTGTCAAATTAGCATTAGTTTCTCTCAACTTGCGATTGACCGAGTTGACTACTCTACTTCAGTTGCTAAATTTATAATGAATCATATAAAACACGTGTTTCCTTAACATTTGCAGGATGTTGTTCTACTGTTCCCCCACCTTGTTCCACACTAGAAGCCACAGAAGTAACATTACTATCATTATGTAGTACTTGGAGTGGTTCAGGAATGGGCTCGAGTAGCTCAGTATACTGCTCCTCTTGAGTAAACATATTAAGTATCTCATCATCATAGCAATTATCATGAAGTTGTACCTCAGCTGATCCGTCTGAGTCATAGACGGGAGCTTTTTCACTTTTGAGTACCTCGATTCGATCTTGCTGCAAATATCCATCAAAAATGCAGTTTGCATTGACTTCATCAATCTCATCAAGATCCGCTATGGCATCAGCCATCAAATCAAACTCTTCACTTGTAGTTGGATTCCTGTTCCACTTTTGAGCAATCAGCAACTGAGTCTGAAGATAAGCTGCATCCCTTCTCCTTGGTCTGACTGTGCAGTTTCTAGCAAGATGACCCAATCCTCTACAGTTGTAACACCTTATCTGATTACCATTATTCCCATTTGCATTATCCTCAGCCCGTGTTGCTACAACATTACCATTCCCATTCAGATTCTGATTAGCAATTCCCGGAACAATAATAAGCCCATTCTAATTTCAAACATTTTGAACACCTAGATTTTGAACTGCATTCTGAACAACCTAATTCCTGACATTCTGTACTGCATTTTTTTTTTTTTATTTTTTTTTTTTTAATTATTTTATACCCATTCCGATTCCTAATATTCTGCCCAGCATACTGTCTAAACTGATTCCCACCATTGCCTCTTTTGGGGAATTATGCATTCCTGACTTAGTACCGTTAGTTATATTAGTTAGTACGCTAGTTTGTAATTTGTACTGACAGTACAAAATGTTAGTACTGAATAGATAGTTAGTACCGTTAGTATAAAATAGTTAGTACCGTTTATGAGATATGCATGAGATATCTTAAGAAAGGATATGATATCTTAGACGCGGTTTTAAAGCCCATTAGGTTTCCTTATCTATAAAGGAACCCTAGGCATAGTTAGTAGATATAGTTCTAAACAGATCAATAGAGATCATTTTAGCAATCATAGTCTTTGTAATCTGTAACCTAGGCAGATTCAAGTTATTATAAAAGTATGAGTTTGATAAGATCTCTTGTGTTTTCCTATTATTGTTCTTCTTAGCATTATTGATTAGATTCTGCATAATTAATAGTGTTTAGTCATTGTTTCACCATTGTTGTTTTAGATTTATCTTGAGTAACAAACCCTTTACAAGCGAAAGGTTAAAGATCCATTCAATAAGGGATCCAACAAGTGGTATCTGAGCTTGTGTGGAAACTCTGAATAAGAAGAACTCAATTGTAAAGATGGCATTAACTAGACAACTCCTCCAACCCACCTATCACCGCAATGAAAAATATTCAATTGACCCTATCACAGGAAGGGAGAGTATGATATTTGGAGCATGAGAATGCGACAATATATTAGTCACACAGACCATAACCTATGGGATGTTATTGTCAATGGAGATCTAGAAGAAGAGTCTGCACCAATTAGAGAAACATCTGCTCCTCTTGCTCCTAAGCCTGCCAAACAACTGGCTGCTAAAAGGAATCAGGAAAGAGTTAAGAGCATCTTGCTTTTACCAATAACTGATGAATACATCCTTAAGTTTCACAATGTTGTAGATGCTAAATCACTCTGGGTTGCAATCAAATCAAGGTTTGGAGGTAATGAAGAATCCAAGAAGATGCAGAAAAAAATGTTCAGAAAACATCAAGTTTGAAACTTTACTACTACAACAATGAAGTCTGGACAAGTCTTTGATAGATTTCCAAAAACTCATAAGTCAATTGGAGGTTCATGGTGCTCCAATATCAAAGGAAGATATCAACCAGAAGTTCCTAAGAAGTCTTCCTCCTTCATGGAATCAAATTGCTCTAATCATGAGAAATAAGCCAGACATTGATGAGATTGATATTGATGACCAACTATATATAAATGGTGGGGAATTGTAGAGAAGTGGGGTTTTCTACAACAACCTTAGGGTCTATGAAGATGAGATGAAAAAGTCTTCAAGTTCCACTTCTACATCTTAAACTTGGCATTCTTTCCTCCTCTGAGAACACTAGCAGTACTAATAAGAGTACTAGCCATGGAGATTGGGGTTAGTACTGCTGGAGGAATTAGTCAAGTTTCAACTACCCCATGTGCTCATGATGTAGCGTGCTCTTTCTTTGCACAACCAACAACCAGTCCTCAACTTGAAAATGAGGATTTTCAGCAGATTGATGAAGATGACTTGGAAGAATTGGATCTTAGATGGCAGGTGGCTATGTTGATAAGTCAAAAATTAGATTTCAAAGTGAAGAAATTGAATTGGCTATCAGAGTGAAGAAATTCATTCAGAAGACAGGAAGGAACTTGGATTTCAAAGAAAAATGACATGTTTCTCTTGATAAGTCAAAAATTGAGTGCTACAACTGTCACAGAAAAGGGCACTTTGCTAGGGAATGCAGATCTGGAAGGAATCAAGGGAGAAGATCTTATGGTGACAATGGCAGGAGCAATGCACCAACAAATGAATCTTCATCACAGGCACTGGTGGCTCAAGATGGTCTAGGAGGCTATGACTGGAGTAATGATTTTGAAGTAGAACCAGTCAACTATGCTATAAAATGGCAATCTCTTCTTCAAGCTCATCAAGTTCTTCTGACAAAGAGGTACAAAACTATTCTAAACAATGTCTTGAATCTTTTAAAACTCTTCAAAAGAACTTTGATAGTGAAAGAGAAAAACATAGCAGAGCCAGACTAGAAATTCAGGGTTATGAGTTAGCCTTAGAATCTCTAGAATCTAGAATTCTTGTACATGAAAAGAATGAACTGGCTTGGGGTGAAAAATATGAGTTTCAAAACTATGAGCTTAAATGCAGAGAAATAAAAATTAACAACCTTAACCTGGAATTAGAGAAAGTTGTTAAGGAAAGAGATTAGTTAAAATTAAATATAGAAAAATGGGTAGAATCGTCCAAGAATCTTGATGAATTACTCAACAATCAAATGAGTGCTAGAGATAAAACTGGTTTAGGATATGGCACACAATTGAATGAAATGAGTAACAATTCTGAAACTGATAGTGAGATTAGTTTGAGTTTTTTTGATGTCAGATCAAGTGATGAAGAGAACACATCAGCAAATGATAGGTTCTTTAAAGCAGATGGGTTTCATGCTATTCCCCCTCCTATAATAGGGAACTTCCTAACCCCAAGATCTGACATATCATTTGCAGGTTTAGATGAATATGCCATTAGGAAGAAAATAATTAAGTCAAAAACAACTGATCTTAATACTAAAACAAGTGAGACTGTAGGTAAAACAAATGAAGCAAATACTCAAAAACCTAAGACAATCTATGAATCAGTTAACAAAGATAAAGTTATCATTGAGGATTAGAACTCAGATGATGAGGATGATGTGTCTGAAGTGCAAACAGTTAGTCCTGTTAAGACTAATGAGACTCAAACAGTTAAAACTAGAGTTGATAAAATTGGTCAAACTTCTCAGAAATAAGGAATTGGATTTAAGAAAATAAAAGCCTGCTTTGTCTGTAAAAGTACTGACCATTTGATCAAAGATTGTAATTTTCATGACAAACAGAGTCAAGAACCTAAGCTGAAAACTGTGGTCAATACTGGTCCAAGGGTGGACAAACCAGTATGGGATAATACTAAAAGGGTTAATCATCAAAAATTTTCAAAATACCCTCATTTAAGAAAGACTTTTGTCCCATCAGGAGTACTAACAAGAACAGGTTTGATTACTCCTGTTAAGCAAAATGAGAAAAGGCAGTTTCACAAGACGACATTGTATCCAGCTAAGAGGCCAGTTAGTACTACTAGGTCTGTTAGTACTGTTAGACCATTTGCCCTAAAAATAGCATAAACTGGTGGTGCTATTAGACCAATTTACCCAAGAATGGACAATGTAAGACCAAGAGGCTCATATTCACCTATCAAGAGGTCTTACTACACAAAACCAAGCTATATAGCCCCAAGCTTAAAAACAAGATGTTACAAACTTTTGGGGTTCAAATATGACTACTTACTTACTAGGCTAGACAAAGAGCATAGTTCATACTGGTAAGGGTAAGATGGATACTGACCTTAAAAAGTCAAGGTGGGTTTGGAGGCCTAAGGGAAATTACTTGGATCATGTGTCCAAAGACAGTGGATCTTTCATGCTCAAGAAGGTTGAGTATGTTGACCCAAAAGGGATTTTTAAGTCATAATAGCCAATTGGGGTCCCTATGAATACTAATATCTCTTAACTTTATGTACAGGCAATCCTGAGATCTGGTTACAGATCATGCAGTGTGGATAGAGGTTTGCTCTAGCCATATGAATGGCAACAAAGCTTATCTTTTCAGACGAATGAAGATTACAATGATGCTTTATTGCTTTTGGAATGATCCTGAAAGGAGTTTAAAATAACGTGGTAAAAGTGTAAAATTAGAATTGCTAATTTAGACTTTGATGATGTTTATTTTGTAGATGAACTTAAGTTTAACCTTTTCTCTATCTCACAAATGTGTGACAAGAAAAATAGTGTTCTTTTTACTGAGACTGAATGCCTTATCTTGTCTCCTAGCTTTAAGCTTCTTGATGAAAGTCAAGTTGTACTTAGAGCTCCTAGAAAGGATGATGTGTACAGCTTGGACTTAAAGAACATTGTTCCCTCTTGAGGTATAACTTTTTTATATGCAAATGCAACAACAGATGAGTCTAAATTATGGCACAAGAGATTAGGTAATGTGAATTTAAAAAATATAAACAAACTTGTTAAAGGTCACCTAGTTAGAGGCTTACCTTCAAAAGTTTTTATGAATGACCACACTTGTGTTGCCTGCAAGAAGGGTAAGCAACATAAGGCCTCCTGTAAGGCCAAGTTAGAAAGAATCATCAGAAAGCCCCTAGAATTACTTCATATGGACTTATTTGGACCTGTCTCTATAGAAAGTATTAACAAGAAAAGGTACTGTTTGGTTGTGACTGATGATTTCAGCAGATTTAGTTGGGTATTTTTCTTAGCTACCAAGGATGAAACATCTAAAATCCTTTGTAAATTTATCATAGGCTTAGAAAACCAATTGAATCATAATGTTAAAATCATTAGATGTGATAATAGGACAGAGTTTAAGAACCATGCTATGAATGAATTCTGTGCTAAGAAAGGAATAAAAAGGGAGTTTAGTATGGCTAGAACTCCACAGCAGAATGGTGTTGCAGAAAGGAAAAACAGGACCCTAATTGAGGCTGCTAGAACTATGTTAGCAGACTCACTTTTACCTATCCCATTTTGGGCAGAGGCAGTAAATACTGTCTGCTATGTACTGAATAGGGTATTAGTGACCAAACCTCAAAATAAGACACCTTATGAACTATTAATAGGTAAATCACCTAGTATTAGTTTTATGAGACCTTTTGGGTGCCCCTTGACCATATTTAAACACAAGATTCCTTGGGAAAATTGATGGGAAATCTGATGAAGGTTATTTGCTTGGATACTCTACTAGTAGTAAAGCCTTTAGAGTTTACAACAAAAGGACCAAAAGGGTAGAAGAGAATCTGCACATTGATTTTCTTGAAGATTGTTTCAAGCAGAAATAGTTGAAGAACTGGTCAACTAATTTGAATGTTTGATCTTTGATTTTCTAACCAATACAATGAACTAAAAATTCTCTTGTTAGTGTAGAAAATCAGGTAATAGTGGATGCAGGTACACAAGATTCCTTATGTTGCAGGGTTCATCAGGAAAAAGATAAGGACCTTCCGCAGGAATACAACTGGCTTCCACTATCACCCTGATAAGGACAAAGGATCCAATAGAAAAGATGTTTTGCTCCATCTTCACATGAAAAACCTTCTGAAAGTTCTCCCAAATACAATGATGTACAAGATCAGAAGATGTTGCTGACAAGAGATGACAACATCAAATGATAGAATATGAATAAGTTTTGCATTATGGAACTTAAGAAGAAGAGTTGCTAAGAAGATGGTTGCAAAGCTCTGGATGGATGCAACAAGACAAGCTTTTAAAGAAGAAAAGAGAATATTGCATCTTAAAAGGGGGGCAGCTTAGCTACCAGTAT
Source organism: Tanacetum coccineum (assembly GCA_026074375.1). NCBI lineage: Eukaryota > Viridiplantae > Streptophyta > Magnoliopsida > Asterales > Asteraceae > Tanacetum > Tanacetum coccineum. Next base: position 65,216 of record BQNB010005502.1, on the reverse strand, counting down.
GAACATTACTTAGTAAGCTGTATAGGTCCCCCCCCCCCCCATCTGTTAGTACTGCTACCGAATGCCATATGTTAGTGCAGCTCAGTAACTCCCATAAGTGCAAATTCTGAGTGAAATCATCATTTGCTATCTTAGAGGAAAAATACCTATTGAGGCATCTACATCTCCCTAATGCTGATTTACCCTTGATCCAAATATGCCTAATTTAAAGAGTGATTCTGATGCATTTTCAAATGAATGGCATATTTCAATGGAGCCTAATGATGATGAGAAATGTTAGTGCAGTGGCTGATTTCACAATATGGATGACAAACACATTTAATGCAGGTCCTATTCCCACACTCAGAATTCATAAGGATCATCCAAAAGATCAAATTCTAGAGATCCTAAGTCATCATTCAACAAGAGGAAGGAGGGAAGATTCAAAAGGCTTCTTCAGCACAACAAGCCTTGGTAAGTTACATTCACAAACAGAACAGAACAAATCATAAGGATCATCAAAACTGTTTGTTTGCATGTTTTCTCTCTCAAGAAGAACCCAAGACTATCTCACAAGCCTTACAAGATGAAAGCTGGGTTGAAGCAATGCAAGAGGAATTGCTTCAGTTCAAACTACAGAAGGTTTGGGTACTTGTTGATTTGCCATATGGGAAAAAGGTAATTGGCACAAAGTAGGTCTTCAGGAATAAGAGGGATGAGAGAAGTATTGTAGTGAAAAACAAAGCACGACTTGTAGCACAAGTGTTTAGACAGGAGGAAGGTATAGATTATGATGAGGTTTTTGCACCTGTTGCTAGAATTGGGGCAATTAGGTTATTTTTAGCCTTTGCATCATACATAGGATTTACTGTCTACCAAATGGATGTTCAAAGTGCATTTCTCTATGGTACTATTAAAGAAGAGGTGTATGTTCATCAACCTCCAGGCTTTGTTGATCCTGCTCATCCAAACAAAGTCTATAAAGTGATCAAAGCTCTTTATGGTCTACATCAAGCTCCTAGAGCTTGGTATGAGACACTTTCTTCTTTTCTGATGGAAAATGGTTTCAGAAGAGGTACCATAGACAAAACATTGTTTATCAAGAAGAAAAAGAGTAACATTATGTTAGTCCAAGTGTATGTGGATGGCATTATTTTTGGTTCTACAAAAAAGTCTATGTGTATAGAGTTTGAAGAATGTATGCACAAAAGATTCCAGATGAGTTCCATGGATAAACTCACATTCTTTTTGGGACTTCAAGTGAAGCAACAACCTGATGGAATCTTTATTAGTCAGGATAAGTATGTAGCTGACATCTTAAAGAAGTTTGATTTTTTGTCCATCAGAACAGCTACTACTCCTATTGAGTCTAATAAACCACTGGTCAAGGATGAAGATGGTGTAGATGTAGATGTACATGTCTACAGGTCTATGATTGGCTCTCTAATGTATTTGACTGCATCAAGGCCAGACATCATGTTTGCTGTTTGTGCCTGTGCTAGATTTCAAGTCACTCCAAAAGCCTCACACTTAAATGCAGTAAAAAGGATTTTTAGGTACCTCAAACATCAACCCAAATTAGGTTTATGGTATCCTAGGGATTCACCTTTTGAACTTGAAGCTTACTCAGATAGTGATTATGGAGGAGCCAGCCTTGACAGAAAATCAACAACAGGTGGCTGTCAATTTCTTGGTAGAAGACTGATATCTTGGCAATGCAAGAAGCATACTATTGTGGCAAATTCTACTACTGAGGCATAATATGTTGCAGCTGCTAACTGTTGTAGGCAAGTACTATGGATACATAATCAGGTGACGGATTATGGTTTTAATTTCATGAACACTAGAATCCATATTGATAATGAGAGCACTATAAGTGTTATCAAGAATCCTGTTGCTCATTCTAAGACCAAGCATATCAAAATTCGATTTCATTTTATCAGAGATTTCTATGAGAAAAGACTTATAGAAGTTGTCAAGATTCACACAGACTCTAATGTTGCAGACCATCTCACCAAAGGATTTGATGTTACAAGATTTAACTTTTTGGTGGTTAGCACTAGGATGTTAAATTTATAACCACAATTAAGGTGAGGCAAAATATTTGTTGTACAGTTTGTAGATGAATTCCAAGAATAGGAGATGACTATGATACTCATTTGGGGTTCACTATACTCTTTGGCATAAGGATCCAAGGTTAGATGTGGTACTAAGCTTAATTCATATTGCTGCAGAAACTTTGTACTGCTAGTACCAGAATTAATACCGCTAGGCTTACTAAGTACTGCTCGAAGATATCTACAGATGATTATGGTGTTTGAACTGAGTGTAAAGCTATGTAATGCAGTTTGGTTTGTTTTTGAGGGCTCTTCATATGGTACTAAGTTAGTTAGTGCTGCTAGTTTTGGTTAATTTTGGTAACCAAAAAGTTAGTACCGAGAAGTTTAAAGTTGGTACCGTTGGGCAAAGTTTGTACCGCTGAATAACCGTTGGAGAAAATACCGCTAGGGGTCTAAAGTGTAAATTACACCATTTCTTTGATCTTGGGTTTGCTCAATCTATATAAACCCATCTCAATTGCACACTTTCTTCACCTAATATCTCTTAATCGTTCTCGTTTAACAACCCTAATCTTTTCATCACCGACAACCATCAATTCGTCGACTATGGCAGCTCTTGAATCCTGTCCTAAGCACAACATGGTTGCCTTCTTAGAAAAGACTAATGGGAATGCTGAATTTCATGAGATCATAAACTTCCTTACACGCAGCTCAATTCACTATGCTCTCACTGTAAGTCCTGTTGTCTCTACTACGTTTGTTGAACAGTTTTGGATGACTGCTAAATCCAAAACAATCAACAATGTTAGGTATATTACTGCCACAGTTGCTGGAAAGCCTGTCTCAATCTCAAAAGCATCAATTAGAAGTAATCTTTAATTTAATGATGTTGATGAGATTGATGTGTTACCAAACCAGGCTATATTTGATACCATTCAATTGATGGGGTATGAGGGAGATTTAAATACACTTACTTTTAATAAAGGACTCTTCTCTCCTCAATGGAAATTTTTGTTTCATACCATCATCTACTGTTTAAGCTCAAAAAGCATATCTTAGGATCAAATACCTACTAATATTGCAACTGCTGTCACATGTTTGGCCACTAATTAAGTTTATAACTTTTCAAAACTATTTTTTGATGGTATGATGAGGCATTTGGATGCAAAGAAGAAGTTTGTCATGTACCCAAGGTTTATTCCAGTATTTTTGTCTAACCAACTCAAGAATGTGCCTGTCCCCTTAGACCACTTCCCTATTAATGCTTTGACTACTATGGTTTTCCCTTTTATGGTTAAAAAGGGTAAAAAAAATTTGGGAATGTAACCCTTTTATTTCCTTCTATGTTGGCTCAACCAATAGAGGATGTAGGTGCAGTTTCAGAAAGACCATCTGAAACCCAACCCAAACCTTCTCCTACTCACCCAAGTGAAGACCGGTCTGAGCCACAACCTGACCCATTCCTCAGACCTTCTTCTTCTAACCCAATTCATGATTCCATTCCAGAAGGCTCTGGTGGGAATCATGGAGGTCAGTCATCCAGTGATAGATCCCTATCAGGGAATAAGGATGGCCTAACACTCCAAAGTATGTATGATCTTTGTGTTTCCTTGTGTAAACAGGTTACAACTCAAGCTGCTCAAATTAAAGATTTGAAGGCTCAGATCAAGCAGCTAAAGAAGAAGTCTAAACCAGTTATCTCACACCATAATGCTTGGATCAAGAGTGTCTCCATAAAGAAAAGATTGGCAAGGAAGAAGTCTTTGAAGACAAAGTTGATGCAGAAGGAGTCTGTATCCAAACAGGAGAGGAAACCTACCAAATCTGAACCAACAGTGCATAAAGATCTAGCTTTTGATAATCTTGATGATGCAATGGATTACATAGAGACTGAGGATGCTCATGATGAGGGGACAGTGAAGGACAGTAAAGAAACAAGGGTAAGTACTGAAGATCAAGTTAGTACCGACAAGATAAAAGTTAGTACCGACAAGCCAAATGAAGGTATTGCTAAGCCAAATGAAGGTATCGCTGAGCCAAAAGATGGAAATTCAGATGAAAGTGCTGCTCCTACAATTGTTTTTAGAGATGATGAAACTATTGCTCAATTTCTGGTTACCATGAGCCAAAATAAGACTAAGCAAAAAGGATTTGAGATTAAAGAGATTAAAGATATTGATAAACCAAGAACTACAGCTGAAAGGTTAATCTTAACTTTGAAGCCACTTCCAAAGATTGATCCTAAAGACAAAGGCAAGAAAGTTCTTGAGGAAAAAGATGAATCAGATGTTGAGTCAAAAGGTGTTAATGAAGCTGAAAGAAAGTTTGCTCAGCTTGCTAATGATAAAGAAATAACCAAAAAGGTTCAGGAGGAATGGAAAGCAGAAGAGGAAAAGAAAAAGTTGGCTAAAGAGGAAGCTACAAAGACTGCTCTTATAAGAGATTATGATGACATCCAGGCTAGAATTGAAGCTGATAGCATTCTAGCAGCAAGGCTTCAAGAAGAAGAGAGAGAGAAAAGTTCACAATTGAAGAGAGAGCCAAATTGCTTCATGATACTATTGCTGCTCAAAGGAGGTTTCTTGCACAACAAAGAGCTGCTGAAATCAAAAGTAGACCACCTACAAGAACTTAGTTAAGATATAAAATGATGACATATTTGAAGCATGTAGGAGGAAAGAAGCATTCTGATTTAAAGAACAAATTTTTTGAAGAAATACAAGTTCTGTATGAAAAGGTAAAAAGTTCTGATGAAAACTTTGTTTCTATTGGTTCTGCTGAGGATGAAAGGATAATAAGAGAACTGAATAAAAAAGCTGCTAGTACGAAGAAAGCTGACAGTATTAAAGAGGAAAGCAAAGAAGAAGCATGTACCAGGAAGAGAAAGCTTGGCACAAGGAAAAAGATGAAGTTAAGGAAAAGAAGATTTAGACATGGTACTTCTGAGGATAAGAAAGAGAATGATGAGCTAAAGTTATGCTTAACAATAGCTCCATATGAGGACAAGGAGGTGGATTATGAAATACTTGACAGAAAGTATCCTATCATAGAATGGAAAACTGAGTATCTTGGGATTAAACCACAGTTTAATGAAACTAAAGGCTTAGAAGAAAGTAATCTAAATGTGATAATTAGAAGCAATGGACAAAGAAGATACTTTAGTACCCTAATGAAAGTGCTTTTAGTATTTGATAGAGAGGATTTAAATGTTGTATACAAACTTGTGATGGACAAATATCAAAATGAGGTACCTGAAGGTTTTGATAGAGTACTTTGGGGAGATTTGATGATAATGTTCAATCCAAATGATGAAAATGAGTTTTGGAATACACAACAGGATTGGAATGTAGTGAGTTGGAAGCTGCATAGATCTTCAGGGGAACATACTTTGATTACTCATACAGGATTAGTCATTTATATGCTTGTAGAGAAAAAGTATCCTTTGAGAAAGAAAGTACTGTTGCAAATGCTGGAATTGAAGTTGGAATCTAAAGAAGACAGTACTATGGCATTGAAGTTGATTAGATTTGTCAAAAAGCTAATTGCAGAGTTAGAACCTGAAGACTCTGATGGAAATGAGGAGGATCTTTGAGTGTTGGTTGTAAAACCACACAACAAATGGTCATCAGTTCACCATGTTTAACAGACATAAGAACTGGCTAGTCCATAAGCAAACGGCTTGTGGTAAAGACTTCTCAAATCCATTTATGGTTGACAATTTACCAAAAATTGTATGGTTCTCAACTCACCTTGCTTCATAGTAAAGAGTTGGCTAGTCCAGGATCAAACATTTTCTGGTAAAGACATCTCAAATCTATTGATAGCTGATAGTTTGCTAAAAACTATATGGTTATCAATGCACCATGTTATGGCAATGAAGCATTGACTAGTCCAAAAGCAAACGGTTTTTGGTAATGACAAATCAAATCCATTGATAGTTGATAGTTTACTCAAAACTATAAGGTTATCAATTCACCTTGTTGTTTACAATAAAGAATTGGCTATCCTAGAGCAAACAGCTACTGGTAAAGGAATATCAAATCCGTTCATGGCTGGTAGTTTGCCAAAAACTACAAAGCCAACTTAGTTGGATTTGCTGTGTTGCTGATAAAGAATGGAAGCTTAAAGAAAATCAAGGTTGTAGAGTTGATACTGATCAAGTTCATCAAAATGGAGATTTGAAGAATAGAAGTGTTTGGATACATCCTCCTGGTCTACAAGATGTTTACACTAAAGAAACATGAAGTTAAATAAGTTCAAAAATCATATTTAGGGGAGGATTGTTAGGAATTATGCATTCCTGACTTAGTACTGTTAGTTATATTAGTTAGTATCGCTAGTTGTAATTTGTACTGACAGTACAAAATGTTAGTACTGATCAGATAGTTAGTACCGTTAGTATAAAATAGTTAGTACCGTTTATGAGATATGCATGAGATATCTTAGGAAAGGATATGCATGATCTTTGTACGCATTTTGTAAAGCCCATTAGGGTTTCTTTAGTCTATAAAAGGAACCCTAGGCATAGTTAGTAGATATAGTTCTACACAGATCAATAGAGATCGATTAGCAATCATAGTTTTGTAATCTGTAACCTAGGCAGATTCAAGTTATAATATAAAGTTCTTTTGTGATTCTTAATACTGTTCTTCTTAGCATTATTGATTAGTTTCCGCATAATCAATAGTGTTCAAATCAGTGTTTCATTATTGTTGCTTTAGAATTATCTAAAGGAACAAACCCTTTACAAGCTAAAGGTTAAGATCTATTCAGTAAACGATCCAACAGTCTTTCCAAAAATGTAAGCCTTACATTATGACTCAAAGTTTAAAGGGTCCAAAAGTGCTAAACAACACATAGAGGTCAAAGCTGGGAATTTCCAAAAAGTTTTACCCAACTTGTTTTAGTCATAACTCCTTCAATACTTAACCTCTTTAGATGATTCGAGTCACTAAGTTTAAGTCTAAGGTACTATTTTTTTTATCCTCATTAGAAAAGATCCTGTTTAGATATATGTGGGGTGTTTGGAATAAGAAAAGTATCAACAAAAGTTGTTTCTTTTTTTGTCCTGGCTAAAATTTTATTTAATGGTAATTGACAAATTTATCCCTATACTCAAATCAATATTTATAAAACTATTTCAATAACATAACTCAAACCCATGATATAAAATAACCATAATATGCATTCTTAACAACAACAAAAGCTTAACATTTGAATCTAATATTAAAGTTACACTTCAACAGAAAACTTGTGTATACGCATGTCCACTTAACACCGAAGTGTTGTCTCTTATTCTCTTTATTCTCGCCACATTTCTTCTTCGTCTCACATACCATAATAGAACAAGTAAGAATAAAATTTCCTTAAGAAATTCCATTACCTTTGCTGTAACAATAAATTTCAATACTTTTGCTATAACCATTTTTATGACTTTTAATGTAGAAAAAGTTCCACAATCTTTGCTGTAACAAGAATATGATTTCTTTGTTTGAATCCATTATTCAAAGTGGTCAACGATACCAAATACAATCTTTACTAAAAAAACACTTGATAATGTACTAATATCTTAATATAAATAGGGATTCTAATTAATTGACAATAGATTGTAAGGTTTTACCTATCAATACATTTGTCAATTTAGGGGTTCAACAAAAAATTAATACAACTCAATTATTAAGTAAAGAATAAAGAAAACCAATTATAGATTTTAACAAAAAAGTAGAGTTACCATTTATTTCACCAACGAGAGAAATTATTCTAGGGTTCAAGTGATGCCGACGATGGTGGTGGTGGAAGGTCAATCAATGGTCGGAGATGATTTATGAGTTAAGATAAAAATGGGGCAAGAGGGGAAAATTATTTATCACTTGGAGGACTTGAGAGATGAGTTACCAGTTGGTGATGGGAGATGAGATGGGTTGAGAAAGAAAAGGGAAAGTAAAAAAGGATAGATTTGTAAAAAGTGATCCTAGTAGGGAATGACTAACTTTTTGAACCTCTTTTACAAACAGGTATCCTCTTTGTACAAAGTAGAAAAGAAACAACATATCATCCTGTCCCTACCTAGAAATGTTTACCATAATACAATTAATCAAAAAAGAAACAACACCTAAGTCTTAGTTACAAAAAGTTCAAAAGGCTCAGCTTCCTAAACTACTTTTAAGGTGCTTAAAATTCGTATCATGTTCAGTGTGCAAATCTAGACACTTTGTCTTGCACAAAATATTTAAAATACTAATAAATTTTCTAAATTCATAATTCATAATAAAACTTCCTAAGACATAGTACTAAGATGTAAAGCGAATAAATATGTCATAAGTGTTCTTTAAAGTGGTGAAATCATGTGTAAAAGTCAAAAATCTACCCAGGTTAGGATTTTGAACTTACAAGTTTACTTCAAGTTTTTACACAACAAGTATATAATGATGATATGAAAATAAGTATGAAATGATTATAATGAATGCAAATAAGTATTATGAGATTCTTACAATGATTTAAGGGTGATATGAAGATCAAAGTGTGCACAAATTATCCAAGAACAACTAGAAAACCCTAGTTTTGCACTTCAAAATTCCTAGTTTTTATAACCCTTAGCCAAGTATTTTGCAAAACTTTAAACCAACTTTAAAGTACCCTTGCTTGGTGCCTTAGTTTTGCTAAAATAAAGATGTGAGGAGGAAGTATGTGTTTGAGTTTTTGGAGTGAAGATATAACTAGCAAAGGGGTCTTGTCTTTATGAGGTAAACAAGGTATATTCAATCCATTATTTTGGAGTGACATCAAATAACGGCACATTATTAGCATCATTTATCCTAAATATATTGCTTGTTTTGCATTATTTTATATGAGACTTGGTACTTAATTGTTTTTATTTGTTAATCTCAGTTATTGTCAAGCAATTGGCAAAAGATGAAGAAAAGAACGTGTTTTGGAGCATAAATGAGGAGTTCAAGAAAGTCTCCTGATTATGACAACCAATACGCCGTATCATTCTAGACAGATACACCATATCCCAAGACTTAACAAATTCAAGACCATTGCCTTTGAAGAATACGTTATATCTACATCAGCAGATACGTCGTATATGATACTTTGGTCAACATTCAGAACAAACATGACTTCAAGATAATACCCCGTATCTAGAAGACCCTATACGCCGTATAGGGAAGCGGATGCTGAATATTCCAAAATATTATAATCGTGGAGTCCAAGCCAAGTTATCTAATACACCGTATCGGATCCTTCCAATACAACATATCGACCTATTTTTAGAGCTTATAAATAGAAAACCCTAAACTCGGTTTTCAGAATGTACAGGAGCCTTTAACCACTAAGTTTGATCTACAAACGTTTTTAAGAAGCAAGGAAGGTCAGCAAGTGCCTCAAGTCAATAGGAAAGCTCTTGTAATCATAATACTACGCTATACGCGTTCGGTTATCGTATCGTTCTCTTTACTTTAATCATTCATCTATGATACTGTATTTTGTTACAATGACTATGGGCTAATACCTATAGGTATTAGCCATGGTTATGATAATTTAAAGTTCGGTTTGTTTATACTGATTGTTTACTTTTTCGTTGCATGTTGATTATGTTTATCACTTCATATCTGTTTATGTTTGATTATGTGTTTAATCTATCATTCAATTGGATCTAGTTATACGGACCAAGTAGACTAGAGTCTGGGATAGAACTACATACAGCTTATATATGTGACTCTGGAATAATAGGACCATAAATTTAAGCCCGGATATCTTCCTTTGGTTAAGTGAATAGGTAGACTAAGAGGTGACTTAGGATTACACATAACGTTCTGTTTCCTTGGGTAAGTGCTTGGACCACGGACTACCAGCATATATATAACGATTGGGCATAAGTAGGTAAAGCCTCGATGAGCCAGGGTTTGATATGTCACCAGTATTGTCTCCTAGATAGATTATAATCAGCGATGTATGCTTTATGAGGAATTAGATTAATTGTGACAGGATTAACTTGATAAAGTTTTAGGAGAAGAGCCACCTAAGCTAGGGAATGATATAACACCAACGAAGTAATACAATCATTCCACACATAAACAATTCTTACATTTTATTAGATTAAACGGGCTAATACGTTTTCCTTAATTTGTGCTAGACTGCTTCTTTATCATCTGTTTATCTGCTTGTGTGTGTTAATTATCTTATTTAGCTTTGAATAAACTAAAACTCGTGCCAGTCTTTCAGGTTGAAAAAACCCCCCTTTGTGTTAGTTTAGGTTTAAATAGAATTAATTATGATTAATTAGGACTAACATAGATAACTAAAATACTGATAGATTTAAGTGTTAACGCACTCGCTCTTAGTGATCGACACCCTACTTACCAACGAAACTACAACTGATCGGGTACACTGCTCGTTAGTGTTTGTTAAGTAAAGTCGGCAAAATATAAATAGTAAAACTTGATAATAAATTACGTACACACGATAGAAACACATCAAGTAACAAGTTAGTGTAAACCCCAACTAGGAAATGGCACACCTGTGACTAATTTGGGGCGTCTCTCATGAAAGGGAAATGAGAAGAATGTGGTCTCCAAGATTGCTAGCTTTTGTGATAACATGGAAGAGTAAAAGGGGAGCTTTTTTATGCAATAAATATGTTTTGTTGTATCTCCTCAAGTGTTGGTCGGTTCTAGAAGTATAAGGGGGAGGGGGAGAAAATGTAAGCTATGGCAAGTATAGGTACTAGTTATAATGTTACCTCAAAGGTGGTGATGTATTGGGTAGTTTGTGTATGCATGCATGAAATATCATGCAAGTATGAATGATTTATGTAAAAGTTGCAAAATCGAATGCATATGATTTGTAAAATATGCTCTTGAGTATGATAATGTACTAACTACAAGTAGAATAAACTTAGTCAAGAGTCAAGATACGTTCAAAGTTGTTTTTCATAGTACGCGGGATACCTAACTGGTTATATGTTCAATCAAGTACATACGTGTTCAAAGTAAATTGTTCAAGTTTTTAAGTAAAAGTTAACCTAAAATTGTGAGTTGTCATAGCCTTCCCCTGTTAAAATAATTTCGTCTCGAAATTCAGTTTGTGGTATTCGGTGGTGAGGTTTCTGGGAAAAGGTGAGGGTATTTGTCGCGAAATTGGTCTTCACGTTCCCAAGTGAATTCGGGACCTCTCCTAGAATTCCATCGAACTTTTCTGATCAGAATGTGGCTTCTTTTCAGTTGTTTGATTTCCCGGTCCATAATTTCCACCGGTTCCTCGATGAAATGTAGTTTATCATCCACTTGGATCTCTTCCAACATAATGACGAGTGATTCATACAGCAAACACTTCTTAAGACTAGAGACGTGAAATGTGATGTGAACACCGCTTAGTTCTTGTAGGACCTCAAGTCGGTAAGCAACGTGACCAACTTTAGCTACAATCTTAAATAGTCTGATATACGTCGGGGTCAACTTTCCTTGCTTTCCAAAACGTATTATGCCCTTCCATTACGAAACTTTTAACATGATTGTTGGTGCAACATTGACTAGGATCTCTATTATGTTTTAATGATGAAAAATAAACGTTCGCAACACTTATGATTACAAACGATAGCCAAAATCTAAAAATCAAAAACTATGTTGCTGGCACGTCAGCGCGTGGGTCAGCGCGCCAGGTGCTGTCTCGATTTTGCGGATTTTGATTAGTCGGCTTTCCTCTTACCCGACACATGTGGACACTTCAATAAAGGTATGAATATTATATTTGAGCATTTGAAAACACTCCAAATGAGGTTTACACTTAAAGGGGGGCAAAAACAAATCCTCCCGTTTTTAACAAAACAGAAACTCAAATCTTTTACCAATAGCCTCTAGCCAAGGCCGAAAATTCTTTCTAAACCTAGTATGAATATACTTTCAACATATCATCAAACGAAAGTATTCATTTGACCTTAATCCGGATTTACGTTGTTCCTAATCACGTAACGGGTTTTACTCCCTTATTGGTCAAACTAAGTCAAAGGTCACTTTGCGTAAACGCATCGTCTCCCGTTATGGGATATGCTTTACTTGAGATGCAAAGCACTTAGCTTGTTTGCATCAAGATGATTAGTGATCAAATCCATTGTTGATAATCATGGATTAAGTCCAAGTGAATAATTGAGTTTGTGGTATTTGAAGGTTAATCTTACTTTGATCCTTCGTGCCTTTTTCTATATAAATGATTTACAAAATCACACATGTATTCCTCACATGTCCTCTACACAATCACTTCTCCTATAAACATCCTCCTAATCATTTGTTAATCCCTTCTACTCAACAAATGATTATACACCTTCCACACACTCTATACACTCCTTTCTTAAACAACCCATAATCACATGTGCCTATCTCTTTTCTCTCCTAATGGCAATGTGATTATTAAACCATAATCAATCCTTTGATTATTCTCTTCTTCATCATCAACTTCATCTCCAAGAATAAACCTTACCCACATAAACCTTCCCAAGCTTATCCTACAAATGAAAACTCACATTCTTTTACACCCTTATACTTGATGTACTTCTTGTCCCCTAACATTCCAACATAGGCTCCTTTCTAGCACATCAAAACATTCTCCACCACATATACTTCCTATTCATTCTCTTCTTTAATCCTACAACTCACACACTTCTCTCATGAATTCAAGCTACACACACTTTCTCTTAAAGCTTTCTCTACACACCTCTCATATCCACTCAAGTTTGAATTCAAATCTTACAACCTCACCAATCTTCTCCTATACACTTTGCCACCTCACCATCTCATCTCAACCATTCAATTTGAATGTGCTCTTTAGGCTCCAAACCATCACATCACTCCAACCCATTGCCAAATCACTTTTAGTACAAGACTCCCCTAATACACCCCTCTGAGCCTATCCTTTTCACGGTTCTCATAATTTTCTGGTTAAGCCGGACTATTAATGAAAAGCATTTTTAACCCTTAAACCAATTGTTACACCCAAATCGCCTTAGCATACCTTGTATGCACTCGCTTTTAGTACATTATTGTTTTAAACCAAGTTAATTATTTGAGTACACGGTTGCTAAGTCCTTATCCTTGTAAATATAGTTTTGGGACGATTAGGATTTATGGTAGTATTTATTTCACAGAAGAATGGGGAAGAAAAGTTAAGTCAATACCCCCATATGTTTGTCAAATGATCTTCATGTTATGTTGATCCACCTCAATCCGGGCCATTAGTTAGCTTGTAATTATGAGTTCTAAAACTCAAGTGTAGGGGTGCATCTATAAACCCCAAGTGGTGTATTATGTAAAAAAATAGAAAAGAAAAAGAAAAGAGATTGATGTAGAGTTGTGTAGAGTTTGTATATCTTTGTCCGAGTCTTTGGCTTAGCAACTTAATCAGCGTGTATTCTTATAAATAATTAGCTAACTCTCTCACCCCAAATTTACCCAAAAAGTCACCCCCAAATATCTCCCATCTGTTTCCGTTTCCATTTATGTTATCTTACACCTACACCCTATAACCCTTTAAAAGACCTCTTTGATAGTAATGACCAATACTTGCGCCTAGCGGTGGAGGTTTGATCCTTTACCAAGCCTGTGGTAATTTACATGTTATGACATGTAATGAGTGTTATTTTCCTATTTCCCCATCTTGTTATAATTTATTATACACTCGAGAGAAAGAGAGAATCCAAACACTTATGTGAGGTGCTAGTATATACTTTCCGTGCTTTTAATTACGAGGTCTAGGAGGTTGTGTCGTAAACTGCTTTTAAGAATAGGTTAAATGCCCCAATATTGCTATTGTCTAGGTAGAAAAGCCCATTTGCTTGAGGACAAGCAAATCCCAAGTTTAGGGGTATTTGATGAGGTGTCATTTTATACACTTTTTCGGGGTCATTTAACCCTATAAATCATGAAAATATACCCAGATTATGTGCTTAATCGTTTGTTTTTGTGTTTTTAGCACTTGGATGACATTTGGAGGAAATACACGTGACTTGGGCTCATTTGGAGAAGAAACGAACAAGACTACGACTCTACACCAAATCCTTTAAAGAAATCATACATACAGAGCGTGGAGAGGGTGTCGCGAGTTATAAGCGATGGCGTCACGATTTATAAAGCGACGACTTTAGAGATTTGACGACGGTGCCAGAACGTAGCCGACTTAAAGTGGCTCTAGAAGATTCGACGTGGCGACGGCATCACAAATATAACACGACGCCGTCGCACTGCTTTTCCTATATATACAAAACCAATTTTAGGGTTTTAAGTGTGTAACTTTTGGGAGATGATAACGCCCAAATTATACATGTTTTTTTATGGCGTTATTTGTATATATTCTATCATTTCTTGTGAACTTTCGATACTTAATAGCATAAAATTGCTTGCAGGTTCATTGGAAGACATCCCGAGAATAGATACAACAAAATCAAACATTCTCACGTTAAAGAACGCATCATTCAAGAAAAGATCAACAATCAAGCTCTATGTGCCAAAAGTACGCCGCACTTACCTATTGTGCGCCGCACTTACCTTCAAGTCAAAGACAGTCAACATTGCATTAACTCAACAAGTACGACGCACAATTTCCTTTGTGCGCCGCACTTCCCATCTGATATAAAGCATTTATAAAGACTTTAATGCTACCGCATTTACACCCTAAGTACGCCGCACAATCTTTTGTGTGCGCCGCACTTTCTCAATAAACATTTAATGTTAGTGCATTTAATCACCATGTGCGCCGCACAATATATTGTGTGCGCCGCACTTTTCACCCAAAATCAGCTTATAAATAGAGGACGAATTTTCACTCTCAAATCATTCCTCTCATTCTACAAAACACACACACATTTCCATCCTCTTATCCTTCATCATTATAAACACCAAAAACACTTCTCCCTTAAAGAACAAAGATTTAACGATCAAGAACGAAGACAGTTACCCACTTAGTTATTGAAATAATGGAAGTTTATGTTAAATCTACTTTTGTTATGAACACTTTAGCCATGAGAGGCTAAATCTCTCATGACTACTCGGTGATGTTATGATAATGAATAAGCATTTGGTATGATCATGATCCCTTTAATCTCAAGCTTATGTTGAAATCCTATTATATCTTATCTTGTCCATCTTTGCTTACCAACTTTAATTATATAGTCATATTGGTATAGGTCGAGAGACCCGATATGATCTATGTGGTTTTAAAGATTTGTCAATGATCTTTATAGTTTGTGCCGAGAAATCCACTTTCGTAAATTGATAAACAAATAAGGTTTGATATACTAGTAACTAGATTATTTGAGTGACACATTTGGTCTAGTTAACTAAATATAAGTCTTGAGTTAATTAAGTTAGTTTGTGAAAACTTTTTTGACGAGAAAATACTTTTTATAAATTAAGGTTTCATCTTCGAGGTCTAATAATTTCCAACGCTTATAAGTTATTTTCAACTATCCTAGTAGTCATCTTTTTTATCATTGGTAAAACGAAGAGTTATTTTCAAGTTAAAGTTTATTTTCTTTCTGATTATCTAAACACTACTCAAATCCCTGTGGAACGACCTCATCTTACCTAAAAGATTATACTACATACGTGGGTTATACTTTTACCCATGTGTTTCCCTATAATAAAATTTGTATTTTCAGTCATTATAAATTTAAAGCTTTTGAAACACATCAAAGTTTTTGGCGCCGTTGCCGGGGATTTTAAGCTCTTCTGTAGTCAACTCTGGAAAATTACTTTAACTTCCCCTCTTTTTCAAAAACCGCGTACAGTTTTCTAGCAAACAGACCCAAATGATTTCTCTCTTGGATGCATACATGTGCTTCCAATTCTGAACTTGTTGAACCATTACCTGAACCTGAACGTACTCTGAATCGAAGACTTCGTTAACAATAAACGGATGTAGTAACGGGGATTTGTTTATTGTAGACTAGTTATCAAACAGTTCAAGCATAGCCTATGAGAGTATGTAACCCCGAGACGACCCAATAAATTACCCTAAATCCCCCCCCCCCATAAACATCTCAAAAAAAATAAAAAAATCTCCCTCTTATATAACACACCCCTCCCCCACTCACCCACACCACCCCACTCCCCCCCCTCAAACACCAAACCCCCCCCACCCCACCCCCCCCCCCCCCCCCCCCCCACCCCTCGTCCCAGACTGCGTCCGAACGACTTAGCCCCTCAGAGTTCCCTACATCAAAGAAATAGTCTACCACAACACCCAAGAATTGTCTACCCGCCAGTTCTTAACATCAATTACTTCCGTTACTTTCTTGATATTCTTCAAAACTACGACCCACTGGATGATGAACCCATGTGGGCTGCTGACCATGTTGTTGCTCCGACTCCTGGTTCGGCGATCACTATTCCTAAAACCACAAATGAATTTGCTATCAAAGGTAACCACTTGACTCTTGTCAAAGGAAACCAATTCGATGGTAAAACCAAAATCGTTCCTCATAAACACATTCATGAATTCCTCAGAATCTGCGATATGTTTAAATACAGAGATACTTAAAATGAAACCATCCGCCTGATGATGTTTCCCCTATCACTAACTGGAGAAGCAAAGACATGGCTGGATGAACTAAACGAAGGAACTATTGAAACATGGGATGAACTTCGAACCACTTTCATTAGCCGATTCTTTCTCCCAGCTCTTTTCGGCCAACTCCTAGGAGAAATCCAAGCTTTCTCTCAACATGAAAACGAATCTCTAACCGATGCTTAGCTTCATATGAAGGAAATGCTATGAAACTGCCATGGTCACAATCTATCCAAAGGCAACATTATAAAAATCTTCTATCATGGTCTCAGCGAAATAACCCAAGAGGTTCTAAATGCCACAGCAGGTGGTATTTTCCTCTATAAAACACTAAATCAAGCTTATCAGCTTCTCGAAGATAAAGTATTACTCAAGCTCGATTGGGCTAAAAATCAAAAAAACCAAATCATCTCTTAAGAAGACCGTTGCTTTCGCCGATGAAAGCAACAGTAATTCTGATACTGACAAAATTATGGCCCAAATGGATGCCATGACTCTAAAAATGGATGCTCAGTACAAAGAACTCCAATCGAATGCTAAAAAATAAAACCCGATCTTGATGAAGATGACATACCTATGTCCCGAGAAGAAGAAGCTAAATTCATGCAAACCTTCCGTAAGACTCGTTTTTACAATGTTTACCGCGACCGAGACTCGAATCGCTATAATTGGCGTTCAAATGGACGAAATTATTATAACCGAGACAGTTATCGATCCAATATCGACGATAAACCCTACGATCTTTAGAAACAATTCAACGATTTCATGAAATCTCAACAATCAACCAACGCTTTTTGTCAAAGAAATGTTTATGGATCTCAAAACCCAACTCGAAACCATAGCCAAAAATCATCAAGCTTCAATCCAGAATCTCGACACTAAGTTCGACAGACTTTCTGACAAGCAATCTGGTCGAATTTTTGGATCTCTTCCAAGTAACACTCAACCAAACCCAAAAGGGCACAACTCCAAAGCCTATCAACCACCACAATCTCGTAATGAGCACGTAAATGCCGTATTCATAAGAAGTGGTAAATCCTATAATCCACCAGTTAACCCAAATGATTCTGAAACCCCTATCAACTTCGATAGCGAGGATGAAGACGAAGAACCTACACCTCAACCAAAGACTCAAAATCTAAAACCCATTAAAGAAACTCCGTTACCCAAACCATACAAACCAAAAATATTGTATCCTCAATGTCTAAGGAAAGAGAAAATGGAAGCCCAATATGGAAAATTTCTTGACATGATCCGTGCCGTCCGAATCAATGTACCTCTTATAGACGTCTTAGTTGGAATGCCTAACCATGGGAAGTTTCTCAAAGAACTCATAAGCAACAAACACAAAATCGAACAAATCTCTGCCGCTTTCTTAAGCGATGAAAGTTCAGCAATGATCCAAAATAAAGTGCCACCAAAACTCGGAGATCCTGGAAGTTTTCTTATTCTATGTAATTTCAACAAAACTTTCTCCTGCAATGCCTTAGCCGATCTTGGTGCTAGCATTAAGCTTATGCCATATTCATTATATGAAAAATTATCTCTCAAAACTCTTAAACCTATCAAAATGAGCGTAAGATTAGCCGATAGATCATTCCAATACCCTGTTGGAATAGCTGAAAATATGCTCTTTGAAGTTGGTAAATTCACCTTTCATGCTGATTTCATTATTCTCGAAATGGAAGAAGACAGTAAAGTTCCCCTCATCTTAGGACGACCATTTCTTCACACTGTCGATGCAGTTATTCGAGTTAAACAGAAACAACTCAATCTTAGAGTTGGAACTGAACGAATGATCTTCAATATCGATTCTGCAATGAAACACTCTTATTCTAACGATGATACCTGTTTCAGTATAGATGTTATTGATGAAATCTTAGAGGAAGATTTTAATGCTCTTCTAGACGAAAACAGTAAAATCCTTCATTCCATCAAAGGAACCCTTCTCGAAGAAGAAATCTTTGCTGAATTCGATGAATTCATGGCAATGACTGCTGATGACAACTCTGACTCTGAATCCGACACCGAAGACCTACCGTTCGAAACAATCACCATCAACACAGACTATAAAATCAAGACATCCCTTGAAGAACCTCCTACGGATCTTGAACTTAAACCCCTTCCTGATAATCTGGAATATGTATTCCTGGAAGAACCCTCTTTTCTTCCTGTTATCATATCATCTCAGCTTACCAAAGAAAAGAAAAACAAACTCGTATCTGTCCTTAAAAAGCACAAGCAAGCCTTTGCTTGGAAAACAACTGACATTCCTGGTATTTGCCCATCATTCTGCAAACACTAGATACAACTTCTGGATGATAAGAAACCCGTTGTCCAGAAACAAAGAAGGTTGAATCCAAACATGCAGGAAGTTGTTAAGAAAGAAATCGTTAAACTCCTAGATACCGGTATTATTTATCCAATTGCCGATAGTCCTTGGGTTAGTCCTATTCACTGTGTACCAAAGAAAGGCGGTATTACAGTCGTCACCAACAAAAACGATGAACTTGTCACACAAGAACCGTTAGGGGTTGGCGAGTATGCATCAATTATCGTAAACTCAATGAAGCAACCGCAAAAGATCATTTTCCTTTGCCGTTTATGGATCAAATGTTAGAAAGACTCGCAGGAAATAAATATTTCTGTTTCCTCGATGGTTTTTCTAGATATTTTTAAATTCCTATCGATCCTATAGACCAAGAAAAAACAACATTCATATGTCCCTTCGAAACAAACGCTTATAGTCGAACGCCTTTCGGGCTATGCAATGCCCCAGCTACATTCTAAAGATACATGTTGGCAATCTTTCATGATATGATCGAAGAATCCGTCCGAAGTGTTCATGGACGATTTTTCCGTCTTCGAAAACTCTTTCGACACCTGTCTAAACACCTCGATAAAATGATCCAACATTGTAAAGATGCTCACCTTGTCTTTAATTGGGAAAAATGTCACTTCATGGTCAAAGAAGGAATTGTTCTCGGACACAAGGTGTCTAGCGCCGAACTTGAAGTCGACAAAGCTAAGATCGACGTAATCTCAAAACTTCCACCCCTACCAA
Source organism: Tanacetum coccineum (assembly GCA_026074375.1). Lineage (NCBI taxonomy): Eukaryota > Viridiplantae > Streptophyta > Magnoliopsida > Asterales > Asteraceae > Tanacetum > Tanacetum coccineum. Next base: position 45,557 of record BQNB010005502.1, on the reverse strand, counting down.
CATCAAAGGTATTAGAAGTTTTCTCAAACATGCCTGTTTTTACCGACGTTTCATTAAAGATTTCTCAAAAATTGCTCAACCTCTAACTAAACGGCTTGAAAAAGATACTCCATTTGAATTCGATGATGAATGTCAAAAAGCATTCGAATTATTAAAAGAGAAACTCACATGTGCTCTTGTGATCGTAAGCCCAAACTAGAATCTTTCGTTTGAGGAGCCGTCTTAGGTCAAAGAGATGGTAAAAAATTTCACCCGATCTACTTCGCAAGCAAAACCTTTAATCCCGCCCGCTCCAACAAAAGAATAGCACTGTAGACCAAAAAAGAGCTTATGGCTTTAGTTTTGCATTTGACAAATTCAGATCCTATTTTATTCTCTCAAAAACTATTGTTTATACCGATCATTCAGCTTTAAGGCACTTATTCAATAAACAAGATGCTAAACCACGCCTTATTCGATGGATTCTACTCCTGTAAGAATTTGACAAAGAAATCAAGGATAGAAAGGGAATAGAAAATGTTGCTGCTGACCACTTATCCCGAATTGAAAACGATGACTCAAGTGATGACAGTGAAGTCGATGACAACTTTCCTGGAGAAACTCTTATGGAAATCAATACTAAAAATGAACCTTGGTTCGCAGACTTTGCAAACTACCTAGTTGATGATATTGTACCAAAAGGAATAACATATCAGCAAATGAATAAATTCTTCTCTGACCTCAAACACTACTTTTGGGAGGAACCTTACCTTTTCAAAGTATGTTCTAACGGTATGATCTGACGCTGTATATCTGAACCAGAAACTCAAACCATTTTAGACCAATGTCACCACGGACCAACAGGTGGACATTATGGACCCAACATAACTGCTAAAAAAGTCTTGGATTCAGGTTTCTACTGGCCAACAATCATCAAAAAAGCTCATACTCTAGTTCGCTTATGGGAAGCATGTCAAAAGACAGGAAATATATCAAAACGAGATGAGATGCCCTTAAACAATATTCAAGCATGTGAAATTTTTGACATATAGGGTATAGACTTTATGGGACCATTCCCAAAATCATATAAGTTTGAATACATTCTTGTCGCTGTTGATTACGTATCTAAATGGGCCAAAGCTCAGGCTTTACCAACCAATGATGCCCGAGTGGTTATAACTTTTTTAAAGAAACTATTCTGCCATTTCGGAATGCCCAAAGCTCTAATCAGCGACAGAGGAACTCACTTCTGCAACAAAATAATGGAAAAAACCATGAAAAGATATGGAGTTAACCACCGTTTCTCCACATCATATCATCCTCAAACTAGTGGTCAAGTTGAAAATACGAACACAACTCTTAAAAGAATTCTTAAAAAACTGTTAAAGACAATCCTGCTATTTGGTCAAGAAAACTTGATGACGCTCTGTGGGCTTTTCGCACTGCTTACAAAACACCTACCGGTACCACACCATACAAACTTATATATTTAAAAAACTGCCACTTGCCATTTGAAATCAAACACCGAGCATACTGGGCTCTGAAGAATTGTAACCCAGATCTTATCGCTGCTGGTGAGAAAAGAATGTTTCAGTTACATGAGTTAGAAGAACTTAGACAACAAGCTTATGAAAACTCTCGTCTATAAAAGGCAAGAACTAAAGTCTGGCACGACAGAAAATTAAGAATGAGAAAAGAATTCAACCAAGGAAACAAAGTTCTGCTATTTCACTCAAAGTACAAATTTAAACAACCAAAACTCAGATCTCGATGGTTAGGACCTTATGTAGTGAAACATCAATATCCATCCGGATATGTTAAACTTTATGGAAAAGATGGAAAGACATTCATAGTCAATGGCCATCGACTTAAACTATATCATGAAGAAGATAATGACCCAAGGGAAGTAGTAACTCCCTTTTTCCCAAAAAAATGACTCACGAAGTACGAGTCTAGCTAACGACTCTTTAAAAATTAAGCACTTCTCAGGAGGCAACCCGTGCTTCACTTAAGTGTGAAGGGGTCCCTCCTCCATTCTTCTACTAATATCTTTTATTCATTTTCTAAAACAACAAAAACATTTTCTTTTTGTATGCTTTTGTTTACTTTTATGCAGGTGCTTTAGCTTAAAGATATGGAAAATTATGAAGTTTGCTCAAGAATAGCTCTCGGCTATACATTTCCTTATGCCCTAGGAAGTACCGTTTTCCCTTAATTTTCCCTATTTTATCTCTATTATCAGTTATCACATTGAGGGCAATGTTCAACTTAAGTGTGGAGGGGAGCCAAATAGAAAAATTAATCATATCCCTCCTTGTTTACCCCGTCAAAAATTTCTTCCAGCTGATATTTTATGAAAAATCTTAATAAATATATGCTTTCAAAAATTAAAAAATGCTCTTAGTAAGGCAAATCTAACCAGATTGACATTATAGCTAGCACAACCTACTCCACTAAATTGTGAGCATTCTTAGCCTATAGAATATTCGGGTATCCATCTTTGGTACCCAAGATAATTGATGCCTTTAGCTTGTTCGAGTTAAGGTTTGATTGCAGTCGTATGTGTCTATTCCGTCGTTACGGATGTGTACATATGGTCTTTGTCGCCTTTTCTGGAACATTGGTACTGGTTGATCATTATATTTGAGCGAGCCGGTAATTTAGAAGCTCTAGAACTTGTGCTTAATCATCATTTACTAGACCAGAGCCTAATCACATGAAATGAATTCCGCAAGTCCCTGTTCTTGCATGCACTCCCTTTTGATGCTAAAGTTGCTGAAATTCCTAAGATAAATAAAGAAGTTATGTGCCAAGCCTTAGAAGCATATGATCAAATATATATATATATATATATATATATATATATATATATATATATATATATATAATCTAGTTAAAATGGTGTAGGTGCTTAAAGTTGTTAAAGTGAGAAGCAATAAAAATCAGACAAATGTCACATTATTTAATTAGTTATTGTTGTCTTTGTCGATTAGTTGGTTCGTGAAATGATTGTTGGAGGTTTTGGTTGTGTACAGCAATTGTTCCACGATTTGTTAGTAATACCAATTTTTCTTGTGTATCCAGAGTGTTTTATCATAGTTTAGCATTATTTGTTAACTCAAATGTAACTTGTAAGATGTATCATTCAATTTGCGAATAAAATGTATATTTCTATTAATAAAATCTTTTCGTGAAGCAAAAATTATGTATCAAAGTATCAACTATAAATGATGGCTATCAAGTTCCTTTTATGGTTGTACATCAGTTTTTATGTATAAGATTTAATTTCATGTATCTACTATTAATTAAATAACATATTAATTAATAAATTCAATGGTTAAGATCACTTCTCATTTTAACAACTTTAAGCTACTACACTATATTAATAAATTCAATGGTTAAGATCACTTCTCATTTTAACAACTTTAAGCTACTACACTACAATAACCCTCCCCTATATATATATATATATATATATATATATATATATATATATATATATATATATATGTATATATATATATATATATACCATATATATATACAGTATATTAACATAAATATACATATATATACAGTACATATATATTTCCCATAACAAATAAATATAGCATACATATATATACAGTACATATATAATACATACATATATATACATACATATAATATACATACATATATATAATATATATATATATATATATATATATGATATGATATATCATATATATATATATATATATATATATATATATATATATATATATATATATGCATATATGCATATGTGCTCATAAGAATAAAGGCTTATATTTTGGCACGTGAAGTTTGTATCCGCTCTAAATATCAAGTTCCGCCCTTCGGTCAGGTTTATGTGTTAAGTACAAGCCTATGGTATCTGTCTAGATTATGTCTGTGCAAATTGAGTGTTCTTCACAAATATATAAACCCTATCTGAGTGGCATGTGTGAATTGAAAATCAAACACTATCCCTATGTGAGGTGCTATGTTATATGTCTATGCCTGAAAAGTTACCTAAAATATGCAAACTCTTATAAAATTCAAATTTTCTCCACGTCACGATAAATGACTTATTTTCTCGCTTCAATTGCTTGAGGGCAAGCAATAAGCTAAGTGTGGAGGGATTTGATAACGCCCAAATTATGCATGTTTTCTATGGCGTTACTTGTATATATTCTATCATTTCTCGTGAACTTTCGATACTTAATAAACTAAAATTGCTTGCAGGATCACTTGAAGACATCCCAAGGCTAGATACATCAAAATCAAATACTTACGCGATAAAGAACGCATCACTCAAGAAAAAGATCAAGAATCAAGTTCTATGTACCAAAAGTACGCCGCACTTAACAATTGTGCGTCACACTTCCCATCTGATATAAAGCATTTATGAAGACTTTAATGCTACTACATTTACACCCTAAGTACGCCGTACTTTCTCAATAAACATTTAATGCTAGTGTATTTAATCACCATGTGCGCCGCACAATCTTTTGTGTGCGCCATACTTTTCACCCAAATTCAGCCTATAAATAGAGGACGATTTTTCACTCTCAAATCATTCCTCCCCATTCCTCTCACTCAACAAAACACACACAAACCCTAATCCTCTCATCCATCGCCATATAAACACCAAAAACACTACTTCCCTTGAAGAACAAAAGATCCAACAATCAAGAATGAAGACGGTTTACAAACTATTATTGAAAATAATGGAAGTTTAAAATTAAAGTCTACTTTTGTATATAACACTTTTGCCATGAAGGCTAAATCTCTCATGACTAATCAGTGATGTTATATAAATGAATAACATTTGTTATGATCATGATCCCTTTTTAAGATACCCTGAGCAAATTCATGAATGAATCGGCAAAGAGACACGAAGAAAACTCTAACTTGATCAAAGAAATCCGAGCTTCGACAGATGCCGCCATAAGGAACCAAGGAGCATCAATTAAAACATTAGAAATACAAATCGGGCAAATGAGTAAGGTACTACAGGAGAGAGGATTTGGAAGCCTACCAAGCTCAACTGAAACGAACCCGAGAGACCAAGTCAAGTCGATTTCAACCACTATTGAAACTGATTCACGCTCGATACGCCGTATTGGATCTACCCAATACGCCGTATCCACTGGACAGAACAGTACACTATTGTACATGTCAAGACAAACGATGGTTCCTTTTCCAAGTCGTTTGGATAATCATTACTGTGAAGAAGAAGAGGGGAACTATGGACCAAAATTCACGAAAGCTTATGGAGCTTCACATATCAATAACGCCATACCCCGAAAGGAGAAAGACCCAGGGAGTTTCACTTTACCTTGCTTTATTAATAATACTTGTTTTGACAATGCCCTTGTTGATTTAGGAGCTAGCGTTAGTGTTATGCCTCTCTCGACCTACCTTAACTTAGGATTAGGCGAATTAGCTCACACTAGGTTGACAGTGGAATTGGCAGATAGGACTGTGAAATATCCAAAAGGAATAGCTGAAAACGTACTAGTAGGAATTGGTAAATTTACTTTCCCAGTAGACTTTATAATTCTTGATATGCCCGAGGATATCAAAGTGCCCTTGATCCTCGGAAGACCATTTTTGTCTACCGCCCGTGCTAAGATTGATGTTTACAAAAGAAAGATTACTTTAAGAGTTGGGGAAGAGAAGATTATTTTCAAAAGTGTTAAATCTGCTAGTAGTTTAATTAAGAGGGTCTACATGCTAAGTTTGAGAGAAAGAATGGAACTTGATTTAGAAGCTAGGCTAATGGGAGAGACTTTGGTGTTAAATAGATCATTAGACCCTTTCTTGGAAGATTACATTGAATTAAATGATCTAAATGAACCATTCAAGCTTAGGAGAAATCAAGGAGATGATTTGATGCCTACCATTAAGGAAGGTGAGGTAATTGAGGAATTTAGAACTAGGGATGAAGATCTTGATACTGGAATTGATAAGTACCCTAGTTATTGTAATTACGATAAGAAAATCCGTATAGGATTTGAATTTGCGCTCACAACTTAAAGTTTTCATGCATGATAGGATTTGAATTTACTCACGCTAACTTTTTCCTATTATTGTATGTCAACATGATGTCAAGAAGATTTCATAATTCAATAATGAAAAATAAGATGGTGTACAAAGGGGATAATGTTGTAGGAGCCTTAATGAATGTGCCTATCTTTGTTGGAACTTTTTCTGTTATGACTGATTTTGCAGTTTTGGAAGATATGGATGCTTATCGTGATGATGGAATGGGCGATGTTATTTTTGGCGAACCATTCTTAAGAGAAGTTGGAATTAAAACAAAACGGTTCAAAGGGATTATTACCCTTTACAATGGTGATGATGAAGTAACTTACCAAATGGTGCGATCACATCCGAGGTTTAAAAACCACACCAATGAGCAATGTAACAAGATCCCACCATTACTGAAGGTAAGTGAGAAAGATGTGAAGAATGGAATTTCGCATGCATATCAAAAGCTTAAGGGGTTCTACAAAGGAGTTTTGAATCTAGGACCCGATTACATTCGAGATGCAAAGATGGAAGAATGGATCATACACGGACACATTAGCGTGCATGAGATGGAATAAGAATAAGGAAGGAAAAAGTCTAACTTAAAGACTTCGCTGTAAACAAAAGTGCTTCCTGGGAGACAACCCGGATTGTTATTTATTTTTATCAAGTCTGTCTTCCCAGACATCAATACGGCAGTAAACCCGCTCCATACACAAATGGCATATTGATTGTCTTACGTTATCTGTCCTTTATTTTTTATGCAACTTTAAAAAAACAATTGTCAGTTTCTGTCAATACGTCTTATACATAGGCACATGATACGGCGTATTCAACAGACTGACCCGTATTTAGATACTTTTTACAGGTTTCTATATGGTGTACTTCCAGCTTATGGATATGACGTATCGATCTCTTGTACAGTTTTGTTTAGCTTATTTAGATTAACCGTAGATACCCTAGATAAAGAATTTTGCAGTTTTTCGCTGAATATTTTGCACAAGACCTCGAAGAGAAAAGAAAACGACCGAAGTTGTGAAGTATCAACATATGGAATTCTGTGTGGTGATGTTCGTGCTAGGATTCAGCAAGATCAGCATTCGACACATAATCTTGCTCATAAACTCAACATGGAGAATCTACCGAGCAAACTATCAGGGGAGTTTTTGTCATTCTAATTCTTTTTACAAATTCCTAGTTTTAAACGTTATAAACAATACAACGAGGACTTGAATAATTGCAAGGTGGGGATGTTAATTAGAATGATACTTGTCCTATATATTCACAATAAAATGCTGTAAATTTTAAAATTTTTTCAAGCATACTTTTGTGAAATTACTTGATACATAACCCGCACACAATAACCCTTATTAGATATTGTGAGGATTTAACCTTATCCATTTCTAAATGTTTACCCAAATTCCATAAAAATATGAGTGTGTCGGTGATGTTGTTAGACTTTCTAACTGGCCTGGTATATCTATTCGAGACCACAATGATGAGTACTATGGATTTAGATGGAGTAACTTGTTTAAATTGGTAAATTTTTTAGATTACACCCAAAACGCCTTTACATGTTGTTTTATAAACTAACTACACTGGTTAGCTAACCCTCGTATAAACCATTTCTTTTACTCTTAGCTTAAGAGTAAGATACCCCTAGAATAACCAGTAGAGCCAATCCTTTAGAAATTACACCAACTATATGTTTCGTTACACCTTTACACATTAGCCTACCCTGTTAGATTATGTCTATTTATTGGTTGCTAGTTGCTTAAAGTGTAAAGTATGTATTTCCCGAGTCTTGTGTTAATTTTCTATCTTTGGTACGGTTGGGAAGAAATCTGCACATTGCAAATGGGAATTATAGGTCCAAAGTCTTGGATCTATTTAACCTTTTGTAAGACAATAGCTAACTTGAATAAATCTAAATCAACTATATGAGAGACAATAACTATGAATACTATGTGCTAATGCGGAATCTTAACACAAGTACTAAGAAAAACATAATGTAAAACTTTGCTATTTTCTATTGATTTCTATGAGGGTTCTATCTCTCAAACACTATGCCGTAGGGTTCCTTTTATACACCAAGGAAACCCTAATAGGCTTTACAAACGCGTAAAAGGATAATGCATATCCTTTCCTAAGATAACTATTATAACTATTCTGTTACATAAATAGACTTAACTAGACAAGGCCAGTACTAACTATAGTACTGCCAGACTTAACTTAATACTGGCAGACTTAACTATGTCTACCAGACTTAACTCTATAACATAACTAACAAGACTTAAGTCTTTTACAATAATTCCAACAATCCTCCCTACTATACTTGACCTTCAATCTTGTGAACATCAAAGTTTCTTTGAATATCTTCCATATTAGGCTTCCTGAGGATTTTGTAAGCTTACTTTTGTAATTATTCTTGAACTGCAACATGATGACTGCCTTGTATGACATTTTCTATTAATTTCTATCAGCAACTCTTAAAGCATTGAGTACATATATTTTGCATCATCTATCCTTGAAATTATCATGACCAACACTTCCCAACTACATGACTAATCTCTTCAGCAACATAGAAACAGCAACATTGACTATATGAAGATTCAGATCATAAAGTTTCAAGTCTATTCTCATCACACCAGGTGTCGTTATACCCTGAAGAAGGTGAACATTAAAAATTTAAATGGTTTTGATATCTCTTACTGATTACCATTAACCCTGAGTATTTACTGTTTGGTTCATAAACCATGGTACATTGATAACCATATCACCTCTTAGTAACGTGACAAACTAATGGGTATTAAATTACCATATGATTATTTTAAGCAAATCATCAGCTATCAATCGATTTGAATACTCATTACCAGATAGCCGTTTGCTCTGAAGTAGCTAACTCTTATTTTAAAACATGTGAGTTAATTACCATACAGTTTTTGAGTATAAAACTGTCCAACCATCAACGGATTTAGAAGTCCTTTACCAAAGTCTTCGCTATGGACTAGCCAGGTGTTTGGTTGAGTTCCTTAGCTTATTAAGCATCGGTGAATGATGACCAATTGTTGTGGTGGTGAAGCCAACACTCAAACCTCTTCTCCTCTTCCATATAGTCCGACAGTTCCCAACAAATTCTAATAGCTACTACTGATAACGTTCATCACTTTTAACACTCACTTGCTTCTCAATCTAACTTTAAAAGTTATTAACAAACTTCATTCATATTTTCCATCCAGAAGCTTCATTTCCACATCACTGATGGCAGGCATCTTTGACGAAGGATACTTCCTATCTGCTATCAATAAATATTGTGCATTGCCTCAAAGATAGGGACAATGTTGCTACAACACACTTGTCATAATATCTCCAACTGATCATCTTTTGCTGTAGTGGTAAGCTCCAAATAGCATCTTCATTGAGAGGTGGATCAAACATAGTCCTGAGATCACTCCATAGTACTCTGCTGTCCATAAGCATCTCAAGCCTATTTGTTCCATAATTTCTTCTTAACCAACCGTACGAGCTCAATAAGATCCTCTCTTGTAAAGTCCTTTAGCAAAAGTTCCAAAGCTCATATAAACTGTATCAGCTCCATTTGCTCTTAATTAATGGGCGTGGTATAAATGCAGAGGGGGGGGGGGGCGCAGGGTAGGGGCCTGAGAGCCAGCACTTGTTGCAATGTTCTGGGATGGCGAGCTGGGTGGGCCTCGCGATGTATGGGGGGCTCTAGTATTGGGAGTGGCGGGGTAGGCGCCGTGTATCATCTAGAACTTTGAGCATCAGCGAACAAAACAAACCGAACAACAAACTCTAAAAGGCGCAAACATAACTTCCCATCCCAAAAATATCGCCCACCCCCCCGCCCCACCCCAGCTCCTCTAACCTTTCCTCCCACCGCGCGCGCGCGTTCAGACTTTGGCCATATTGTGAATGAGTAAAGTGACCCTGCGCACCACATCTAACACTAGAGTAGGTCTGCTTCTGAGCTTCTATCTACAGTTGTAGCGCGGGTTTGACACACCTAGCCTTTTGCTTCTTTCTTTTTCCTACTCTTTTTACTGGCTCTTCTTCTTTTACTTTACCAACTTTTTCTTCTGTATCTGAAACATCTTTATCATCAATCCTTTGTTTCTTTGAAATTTCTGTCTGAAGCTCTTTTTCCATATCTTTCAACTGTGCCTTTGTAGCTTCTCCAATATTTTATAGGAACAAAAGTATCAATCTGCTTAACTAACTTCTCAAACTCTTCTTTAATCTCTCAAACTTCAAATCTTCAACTGAGAAAGCTTCCAAGTTCCTTGTTCTCAGATAGTTTTTGACATGTAAATTTCCTCAACTGTGACTGAGTCAGAGGTTACAATTTCTCTTTGCTTAGCTCTTTCATCTGCAAAATGAGTTTCTTTTCTTTGATCACCAAGATCATACCAATTCTTTTTGCAAAATCTAGTTCAGACAAATCCTTTCCAACACATCTTTTGCAACTCTGCATTTCTTTTATCTTGGATGTAATAGCATCCCAGTCCTTCTTCAGTAATAAAATGGAGCTTCAAATTGAACTTGAGCTTTTCTTTTCTTTTGTAACTACAGTTAACTCTTCTTCTTCTGCAATCTTTTAGCTAATAAAGCAAGCCCAAATGAACTTAGTTGGCAGTACCTTCTTCCTCTAGAAGTTGCAATCTTAATGGCTTCGCATAACTAGCTTCTTCTTGTTGAATTTGTTCTTTAAGTTTCTTTTGGGAGCTTGAGTCTCTTCAACAATCATTGGAGCTTTTCCTTCCCTTTGGCCTCTAGCAGAACTAAAGGGGCCTGGTCCACTACTAGATTAACCTCCTAAGCCAACCAGTATTAACTTCTTCAAAGCCAGTACTAATATCTTCAAAGCCAGTACTAATATCTTCAAAGCCAGAATCAATGTCTTTTCCCTAGGACCTCTTTCTCCTCTTGTAATCTTTCACCCTTATCAACAGACTTGACCTCATGAGAAGCAACCTTGATAGAGTTTTAGCTGCTTCCAAGGTTGTAGGGCTGATATCTTCCTCCCCTAAAGTTTTGCCTTGTGTAGGAGTCTTACACACCTCTAATTAATCCTTTATCACTTCCTAACCATTTCAATCCAAACCTTCCTAGTGTAAATTCTCCCCTGTTTGTAAGAAATTTTAGCATCCCATCCTCTGAAATCAGGTAGAACCACATGTCCTCCTTTGAGAAAATCTTCCATCTATCTTTACCTTTTTCACCAATTTCCATGTGCTTCTGATGTTGATGGCGTAGGGTATGTTTGATATGGATTTTGTGAAGTCATTGTGAAGTTTTTATGAGTAAGAATATTAAAGTTTCTTTAACTGAGGCTCTCTCCAGGCTCTGATACCACTAGTAGGTCCTACCTTAGATAGATCTTTAAGCATGTTGAGGTTGTAGAGCACTTATGTAATCACAAGTAATTCTAAGAGAGACTCTAACAAATGAGACTATTGTTTATGCGGAATATAAACAACAGAGTTAAAGAATTAAAAACAATGATCCTCTATGGATCTTTTCTATTGATAATGAAAGTGTTTTTCTGATGAATTTAATATCCCCTTTCATCCAAGGCTGTAGGTTTCTTAAATACCCATGAAACCCTAACTGCTTGTCTCCTTAAAACTCGCTAATAGCTAAAGTGATAAGTGTTATCACTTCCTAGGATATCTCACGCATATCCTTAGCACTAACTAACTTTACTATTAACCTGGAGTAAGCATAATACTACCAAGACTAATATTGTTCTACCAGCAGGAATAATACTACTAGTACCAATATTGTTCTACCAGCAGGAATAACTTTTGTCCTGCCAGTACTAACTATAACATTCTCCTTACAAGTAGGAACTACATAAACTCATCTTGCATTCTCTTTGCAATCAATGCATCCTGTCTTTGCAGTTCAGCTTTTCTTGCATCTTCAGCCTCCTCTTGAGCTTGCAGTCTTGCTATTTCTGCCAAACTAGTTTGCTCTTCTATAATCTGTGTCTTTGTCCTTTTAGACTGAGATTTTTCTTCAAGCATTGCCTTTCCTTTTCTTTGACCTTTCTTTAGAGAGGGAATTATGCTTTCATCACCAGTCTTAATTTCTTCAAAGGCAGTATTAACATCTGTGAAAGCAGTACTAACATCTGTAAAACCAGTATTAATTTCTTCACCAGTACTAACTTCATCAGCATCCAATTTCCTCATCAATCCAGTCTTAACTTTCCTTGTGTAGGTCTTGGTTCTTTGAGTAAGGACTTTAGCTAGAGTTTCAGCTGCTTCTAATCCTTCAGGACTAATATCTGCCTCCCCTGGAGTTTTGCCTTATGTGGGAGTCTCAAAAACCTCTGATTTATCCTTCATAATAGACCTAACTATTTCATCCAAGCCTTCCTCTTGTAAATTCCTCCCCTATTTGGAAGAATTTTTAGCATCCTCATCCTCTAAATCAGTTAGAACCACATGTATCCTTTTGAGAACATCTTCCATCTTCTTTACCTTCTTCACCAATTTCACAATTGCTTTTTCCATGGTCACCTTCGTCTGCTTTAGTTCTGTCTCCAAACTATCAACCTTTGTAATCAACTTGGGAACCAATTGAAGTAGGTCATCCACTGGCATAGTTCTTTCTTCTGCCACAGGAGGGTTTAGGTACTTCCCTTAAATGCTTTGGAGCAAGTTCATCCAATTCTCTTCTAAAAGCTAAAATTTCAGGAGTATCTTCCGAAATGCCAGTAGAATAAGCCTCATTCTCTTGTGTTTTAAAGGTTTGAAGCTCTGTCAAAAACTCCGCTGCCTTTGAATTAGTAGAAGACTTCCTTGGTCCAACTTTTGATAGAGTATGCCTGACTGATGTAGGCACATCAATAAGCTCCTCAGCCTCATCTTCTTCCTCAGAAGCATTTGCATTAGGAGTTTGTAGTGTACCTGCACTGTTAGTCAATTCTGAAGTACCTGCATGTGGGTTAGTTTGATTCTCCAAAGACACATGAATATAGTTCATAGAATCAGTTAGATAATCAATATCAAACATTCATCTATAACCTACTCCTTTCGCATTAGGTTTTTCTTCAAAAAAATTTACATGCAGATTTATTTCTACCTTTTTGGTTACTAAATTATATACCCTAAAAGCTTTGCTATTTAGTGAGTAACCAACTAAGAAACCCTCATCACACTTTTCATCAAACTTGCCAAGCACACTTAGAGTATCTAAAATGGTAACATGGCACCCAAAAGGTCTAATGTAGCTAATAATTGGTTTGTGGCCAAACAAAAGCTCATAAGGAGTTTTGTTTTGAGGTTTAGTCACTCTTACCCTATTAAAGATATAGCAAGCAGTACTAACTGCTTTTGCCCAAAAAGTAGTTGGTAAGAGTGAGTCTGCTAGCATAGTCCTAGCGGCCTTAATTAAGGTCCTGTTCATTCTTTCAGCAACCCCATTCTGCTGTGGAGTCCTGGCATTGCTATACTCTTATTTTATTCCCTTGTTCCCATAAAATTCAAGCATATCCCTATTCTTAAATTCAGTGCCATTATCTGATCTAATGATTTTAACCCTGTGATTAAGCTGGTTTTCAATTTGTCTAAAGAAGTTCTGAAGGATGCCACTAGTTTCATCCTTAGTAGCCAAGAAGAATACCCAACTAAATCTGGTACAATCATCAGTAATTACAAGGCAATAACTTGCATGATTAATGCTTTTTACAGAAGTAGGTCCAAAAAGATCCATATGCAAGGTGTGTAATGGCTCAGTGATTGTTCTCTCTAATTTAGCCTTACAGGAGGCCTTGTGTTGCTTACCTTTTTGGCAGGCAACACATGTATGGTCATTTCTGAAAACCTTGGAAGGTAGACCTCTTACAAGGTTTCCCTTCACTAGTTTGTTTAAGTTTTTAAAATTTATATGACCTAACCTCCTGTGCCATAATTTAGATTCATCAGATGTGGCTTTTGCAATCAAACAAGCATAATCTTTTGTGAGAGCTGGTGTCTTCATATCAAAACTGTACATATTGTGTTGCCTAGGGACCTTTAGAAGTATCTGATTTTCATCAGGCATCTTAAAGTCAGGAGACACAACAAGACATTCAGTTTCAGTAAAAAGAACCTTGTGCTGCTTATCACATATTTGTGATATTGAGAAAAGATTAAAATGCCCAAGTTCTTTTACAAAAGACACACTATCAAAATCTAAATTACCAACTCTTATTCTGCCTTTACCAGTTATGTAGCCTTTGCTACCTCCAAAGGTAACAGATCCCCCTTTGCATTCTTCAAAATCATCCAGGTGATCCTTGTTACCAGTCATGTGCCCTGAGCATCCACTATCAAATATACCTCTGTCCTCCATGTTCTTGAGTGGATGATCCTGCACATGAAAAAGAGAAATTAGTTTCTCTTAGGGACCCAGGCCTTTTCAGGCTTGGGTCTGCCTTGTGGTCCTTTAACATTTACAGTTCTAACAAAATTGGATCCACTATTATAATTGGAGTTTGGTCTTGGTCTCCTCCAATTATAACCTGCTGAGGTCTTAACAGCAGTGCCCCAATTTCCCTTTACAGCATGAGAATAAGTCATTCTTGCTGTATTTCTAACAATGGGTCTTCTCACAGGTGAATGTGATTTTGAAAATGACTTCTTTGATTAAACTTATTCACCTGGGGTCTTACAGGACTAAAACTGTTTGTGTTATTGGTAGGTACTGGTTGTTTGGATCTAACAGTATTAATATTAGTCCTGACAGAATTAACATTTTGCCTAACAGAATTAATATTAGGCCTAACAGAATTAACATTTGTCCTACCAGTATTAATATTAGGCCTAACAGAATTAATGTTTTTTTGGCCTACAGCATTCGTTGTACTGATCTAGGAACATTGATTAGCATGATTATCCTTGTTTGCATTAGTCCATATGTTTTGCCACCCTGTTACAGTATTAAAAACAACTTTGGTTCTTAAACTCAGCCTCTCTTGCCATGTTCTTTTAATATAGTCACAATCTTTGATCAAATGGACTTAGGCTGCACAAACAAAACACTTTTTCTTGATGAAAGAGTAACCTTCTCCTAGTTCTCTTTCCATCATTTTATTCCAATTCTTTCCTTTAACTTTAAATGTCCCTTGATTTTTCATTTGTTGCCTAGGAGTTTTTACGTGTGTTACACAACTAGGTTCAACTTCTTTTGATTCAGACACAACTTTTTCATTAGTGGTAACTAACTTAGACGCATACATCTCATTAGGTACGCTTATACTTTCTGATTCAGACTCAGAAGAGTGCTCAGAGGGATTTCCAAAAGATCCTTTACTGTCATTTGATTGACAGGTAGAATGCTCAGTGGAGTTGTCATCTGAGTCACTAATTTCAGGCTTTTGAGGTCCCTTTTTACCATAAACATACAAAGAATCATCAATTTCCTCTTGTGGTTTAGGATTATAGTCTCCAGTTAATGGATGTGGAACTCCTTTGAAATTATCAGTCTTTGAAAATCTACTGTATAAAGGTTTGTTAAGAAAATCTTTTTCTGTACACTGAAACACAGTACGATTCATTTCTTCCTCATAGCTTAAAACCTCTTTGTTTGATTGTATTTCATATCCTAAGCCAAATTTACTATTTGAAGTCATACCTGAATCAACTAATTTCCAAAGGTTTTAGAAGAATTTTTCCGTGAATCTATTGTTTTATGTAATTGTTCCTTTTCTTTTACAGCTTTCATTTCTATTCTCATATATCTTTTAAGCTTTTCATCTTTTGCATATATTTCATTTGCTTGAAATGTAAGCTGTTCATTTAGAGATAATTACTGCTTTTGAAAAGTAACAATTTGAGCTTCTAATTTCTTAACAGCTAGAGTATAGGCAAGTATTTTTGCTTCTTGTTCACCTAACTGATTCATTTGTTCATCACACAGTGTTTTAAGCTTATTATATGAATCAATGCAAGTTTTATAACATAATGATACCTCAGTATTTGAGCTGATTTCCATGAGTGCATGATTTGTCTCTTCTTCCCCTACTGTATGTTCTCCCCAATTGACAACACCATCATCCATAGTCAGCAAACAGTTCTGATTTTGCTCTTTCTTTCCAGTCTTGATTTATAAAAATGTCTCTCTTCTTTCCATCTATATTGTCCCCTTGTTTGGGCAATTTCTAAGCTCAAAATGACCAGTGTTGTGACATTTGAAACATTCAAGCTTCTTTTTGTCAAAACCAACAGGTTTGTTTCCATCAATCTGGACTCTCCTTCCAGTCTTTTTGTAGAACTTCTTCATTCGAATAGCAATCATTGCTATCTGCCAGTTTATGTCCATCTCTTTAATGTCTATATCATCAATCTGTTCCAGGTCTTCATGAAGCAAGTCCAAATCTTCAGTTTGTTTGGCAAAGAGTAAATAAATAACTTCATCAGCAAAACCAGTAGGAACTTCTCTTTCTTGAATATTGTTTGAAGAAGTAGGAGTATAAGTACTGTAGGCACCAGTATGACCAGACTTAACCTTGTTAGTGCTGCTCTTGTTGTGTGAAACAAAATCAAAGTTTTGTGCACTTGTAGATGATTTCGAGGTACTTGTGAGTTCTTGCTCAAAAACCCTAAGGTTATTATACAAGTCATCAATGGACAAAGTGTCAACATCTGGTTTGGTTCTCATTGTCATAGCCAGATTTGACCAAGCTGGGGGTAAAGATCTAAGAAACTTATGGTTTGCATCCTTAGTTGATACTTCAGCACCATGGGCTTCCAACTGTGAGAGAAGTTGTTAGAACCTGTCATAACCCTTTTCTAACCCTTCTGAACTTGATATAGTAAATGCTTCAAACTGTTGTTTTAAAACAGCTTTCTGCATCTTCTTTGAATTTGCATTACCACCAAACCTAGTCCTTATGGCTTCCCAAATTTCTTTTGCATCGTCCATTCCATGAAATCTTCTCAGATGTTCCTTGGGAATGGCCATAAGTAAGATGGTTCTTGCCTTCCTTTCCTTTTCAACAGCATGAATTTCTGCAGCAGATACTGGTGGAAGTATTCTAACAACACCATCTTTTCTAGTTGAGATTCTCTTCTTTGAATTTCCATTCTGAATTACCTTCCAAACATCATTATCAATATATTCAAGGTAATGCTCCATCTCCATAGCCCATATATCATACTCCTCCTTCTTCAGAATTAGGAGTTTGATATTTGAAATAGTGGTTGTTGTAGGAGTGAGTTGTTGTTGTTGTTTTGGTTTATTGGTTGCAGTACCATTGTCTGATGCATCTTCATGGTATGATGCTTCATCATCACTAAGATGTTGAGAGTAATCATCATTAGCAGGTTGAGACATTTTTCTAGATCTGAAAGTGATTGTTTGTGTTCTTGTGATTCTTCTTATTCAGAGTCCCTTTAGAGGCTCTGATACCACTTATAGGTCCAAAGTCTTGGATCTGTTTAGCCTTTTGTAAGACAATAGCTAACTTGAATAAATCCAAATCAACTATATGAGAGACAATGACTATGAATACTATGTGCTAATGCGGAATCTTAACACAAGTATTAAGAAGAACACAATGTAAAACGTTGCTATTTGCTATTAATTTCTATTAGAATTCTATTCCAATCTCATACTAAACATTGTGCTGTAGGGTTCCTTTTATACACAAAGGAAGCCCTAATGGGCTTTACAAACGTGTGAAAGGATAATGCATATCCTTTCCTAAGATATCTCCTAAGATATCTCTAAGATAACTATTATCACTATTCTGCTACATAAATAGACTTAACTAGACAAGGCCAGTACTAACTATAGTACTGCCAGACTTAACTTAGTACTGGCAGACTTAACTATGTCTACCAGACTTAACTCTATAACTACCAGACTTAAGTCTGTTTACACTAATTCCTAACATCTTTGCTTATCAACTTAAATTATATAGTCATATTGGTATAGGTCGAAAGACCCAGTATGATCTATGTGGTTTTAAAGATTTGTCTATGACCTTTATCGTTTGTGCCGAGAAATCTACTTTCGTAATTGATAAATAAATATAGTGTGTACATAAAAAATAAAAAAAAAAACATAGTAATTTTTAGTTGAGTGGAACAAATTTGTCTGTTATCTAAATATAAGTTCTTAAGTTAAGCAAGTTAGTTTGTGAAAACATTTCTGACGAGAAAATCCTTTTATAATACTAAGTTCTTCTGCGATGGTCTAATCATTTCCAAACGCTTATAAGTTATTTCTACTACCTGAGGAGTCATCTTTATTTCATGTAAAACAAAAGTTAATTTTAAGTTAAAATTTTTTTCATCTGATTATTAATCACTATTTTATCCCTGTGGTACGACCTAGTCTTGCCTAAATAGCTTATATACATTTGTGGGTTATTTTTTTCTCGTGTGTTTTCCCTATAAATAAAATCGATCCATCAGTCATTATAATTATAATGCTTTTGAAACCATCAGATGTCTGCAATCCTACTCTAATGCATAGTTGACTCAAACTTCTCCAATTACAGAACTCCAAGACATTGTCAGTCCTCAGCTTTTATCATTCTCCTAGTCTGAATCTCTACTAATTGATTCCACTCTTTGATACTTCTAACTGCCTGTGTTTGTACCTGAGATAAAAAAACCCATACCCTCTTGGAATAATCATCAATAATATATAAGAAATACCACTTACCTCCCAATGATTCCACCTGAGACGGACCCCATAAGTCTAAATGAACATAATCTATCACTCTCGGAGTAGTGTGCCTTCCTACACCGAAACTGACTTGATGTAACTTTCCCAGAACATAATTCTCACAAAAATCAAGCTTACCTAGACTCTTCTTGCCAAACAGCTCCTGCTTTTCCAGCACATGTAGTCTTGTCTCGTTGATATGTCCCAGTCTTTTGTGTCAACCCTGCGCAAGACTGTCTTTTTCTTCAATACTAGTATTAAGTTCACTGACTCCTATATTTGGTCAGCCATAGTGTATACGCATGTCTTTGGGTTCCAAATAAAACTGGAATAAAACATAATTACTTTAGTCTTTATCCGAATACAATTTTACGGTATATCCCTCTTTTTCAAGAGTTCCCAACGATATCAAGTTTCTTTTCAATTCAGGAATATACCTGATATTGGGTAACACAAAACTTGACTCATCTTTCAGTTGTACCCTTACCTTGCCAATACCTCTGATTTTGCACTCCCTGTTGTCACCCAGCAGTACACTACCCCATCGCATTCTAGAAAATCAAAAAATATATCTAACCTGGGTGTTCTGTGGTATGAACCTCTTGAATCCATGATCCAATCTAGCAGAGCCTTTGCACTCATCACCATCATTACCTCAGAACCATCATAAATCGAACCACTAGAGCTTGGCTTATCATCTTTCTTGACGTAACCTATTGACTTTTTGTGATTATTCTTCGGACAGTTTCTCTTCAAATGATCCTCAGATTGGAAAATATAGCACTTGAGTCTTCCACCTCGAGACTTCAATCTTGAATTTCCCTTTGACTGATGTGAATCCCTGCGATCAGTTCTTCCCCTCACATATAACCCTTCACCATTATCCCTCTTCCCCTTAGACCTTTCTTTGAGTTCCTTTAAATTTAGTGTGGCCATCACGTCTTCCAAAGTCAAAGCTTCTCGTTTATAAAGCAAGGTATCTACAAAGTGCTCGTATGATGCTGGTAAAGAAGTGAGTAATAATAAAGCAAGATCTTCATCTTCAAATGTTACCTCAATATTTGCTAAATCAAGAACGGTTTTGTTGAACTCATCTATATGGTCGAAATCTTTTGTAAGCCGTGCATGGAAGAATGTATACAGCTTCTTCTTTAACGTACGGACTTGTTGGCTTAATGACTTTGTCATGTTACAAGCTCGAGCTTTGGACCAAACCTCAGCTACAGTCGCCTTCCTGGGTTACCTCTCTCAGAACCTTGTTACCTTAACACAAAATCACGACACTATTAGCTTTTTTGTTCAGCTCAGCTTTAGCTTCAGCTTCCATATCCGCGGGTAAAACGTCCAGAGCTGCTTCACATCCATGTTGGATTAATAAAGCACGCATCTTGATCCTCCATGACCTAAAATCACCGGTTTTAATGAATTTCTCGATGCCAAACTTGGCTCCCGTCATTCTTTTATCTATTTATTAATTTGCTAAGCCATGTGAAAAACCTCACAATCACAAACTAACAAAGTCCCTTGTACAATATCCCTCAAATTATATAATCCTTTAAATAATAATTATATACTAACTATTTTTTAATAAGAATAAGATAGCAGTACCACTTCCCACCAAAATATTATTATTATATTAATAATTTGAAGAACCTGTTTGTCTTCTTCCTTGTGTATACGTCGACGAGAAAAGAACTATACAAACCAGAACCGTAGTCTCTAATAAATCGAAAACCGCTAACCTCAAGTCTTCTAGACCTTGTTGCGAACCCGGACAATCGAAGAACACAAGAACCTTTACCTGTCGATACCCTGCTGCTCGTTGACCTCAAAAAACCTCAACACCAAGAACTTTTGTTGTCGAGAACCTGGTAGCCCAAATAGAATATAACCCTCTTGTTCCTTCTAGAAAAAACGAACAACAAACAACCTTCTTGATCGATCCTAGTTAACCAGTAAAACCCGCGAACCTGGCTCTGATACCACTTGTTGGTATTTACAACCAACAACCTGATTACTACAGCGGATAACTACGATCGCGAAGATGACAACACACACCAGCAGATTATGTATTTGACAGAAAAGTAAAGAAAGAATCACAAGAATTATATCCCTAATTGAATGATTAGTATTAAAAGAATGAAGTGTTTAATCCCTTCCCCCTCACCTCCTTTTATAAAGATGAAGGGGAAGGAAACTGACTTGTACAAGGACACAAGTCGGCTGTAACAGGAAAGCAAAAAAGAAACCAGGTTGGATTGGGACACAAGCAAACCAATGACCCTTTTTATCTACTTGACTAATAAAAACTAAACTTAACACTCTAACCCCTAAACTTATTCATAAGCTAATATAGAGACTAAAAATCATAACAGTTACGCTTAACAATTACTAGATAATCGATTAGTTAATCAAACTAGAATGATTTCAACCATGACACTTTAACTAATTCTTAATATTGTACACGCAATGTATTTTGGTAACAGGTTCAATAATGAAAAAACTAAAACGAATATTTTTTCTAAAAGTCATTTGGCTAAGCAGTATGTGAGTGAATCATTACTTAAAATGTTGTGTCACAGCCCGCCAAGGCAGAAACTCAAGGCGTAACGAGAATAGATATCATCACAACACAATAGTGTCTATATAAAGAACTACAATGCATAAAGAAACCAAGGTATTGACACAAAGGTTCTTTGAATATACCCAATCAAAATAAACGATTAACTGGTGTCATGCTATTGAAGCAACTGGGCGTTCACATCAATACTAAGACTTGTAAAACATCCAAATAAACCTAAGCCAAATCAAATCAACAACATTCAATATTCATTCATGCAAGAAATAAACTAAGAGATTTAACTTGCAAGCTGTTATAGGTTTTAGCCACTTTCTTATTTTAAGATCCTACGATCGCTCACCTGAAAATGATGCTTAAAAATGACAAACATAAGGTTGGTGTGAGTAATAGGTTTTACGGACACACAATTCAAACTTAAATCATTTTACTGTGATTAATATAGACAAGGTAGGACAATTATTACTTTCATTAACTTTTATGTTAAAATGCATCTAAATCATCATATCAACAAAAAAATACTGGTGTAGGGTACCATCCGGTCCATTCCAATATTTGGGTAGGCGTACCCATTCCGATCCATTCCAAAAATGTGTTAGGGTACTCATCCGATCCATTCCAATACTGGAGTAGGCGTACTTATCGATCCATTCCAAGAATGGGTGGCATACCCTTTGATCCATTCAAAAAACACTTGACATGCCAAAAATAAACATGCAAGTAAACCACAATCACAGGTACTTCAAGTCTTGTAAAGTCAAAATGTCCATAACTCAAATTAAAACACATATTTACAGCAATTTAAAAATATCTTTTAATACCATTTGCGTCAGTTCCATCAATTTAAAACAATGTAAATAGAGAGACTATGAAATCACCTGATGCATAGCTACTTCACAATCCTTGCATATCATCTAAACACAATTTAAAAACACGTGTTAACTCGAATAGAGTAAATGCCTAAGTCGACTGTATCAATCAAATTGATGACTTTGTGTCTATACCATCTTTAAAACTTTTTACAACACTCGTAACCTTATTTATAACCTAAATACTCTTAATCCTTTTATTCCGATTTTTAGCTTTTGAGTAGAATTTTGTAGTCACTTCATGACCACAAATAAAATACCAAATCATCAAATTGGTACTTCCTATTGCATTTCCAACCTTCCCAATGAGTTATGAACCACTGTGATTTTTTAGAAGAAATAATAATGAGTCTAACTATTTTATAAAAATTCAACTCCACACTGTTCCCATAAAATGACTTGATCGGACCTCTTAAAAGTTTAACTTGATCAGACCCATTTAAACACTTGGGAAAAATCTACAAAAATTCAAGGGGTTCCTAGACATCATGAACATGCTACTGTGTGAATTTCATCTATTACAAAAAATATTTGATAGGGTTTTTGACCTCACAAACACAAACCAGAATCTGCCCTAAAAACTCAAATTCGAAAACGAATCTTATAAAATTATTTTGACTGACTTCCACTCACTTTTAATTCATGAAACCAATTGGGTTTGAAAGTAGACTGTCTGTAGTTATTTTTAGACTTAAGAAAATCAATAAAAGCTATCCGTATGACTGAGATATGGCTCTCGCAAGATGACCTAAAATTCTGCCCAGATTTCTATTCCGAATTTAGCATAATTAACCCTAATTAACTTAACCAAACCTTGATTTTATCCCTAATCGATTTTTAATGATCAAAAACCTCTTAATACAGATTATTTACAATTACCCTATCCTTAATTCAATTGTTACATAATTTAACATTGATTAAAAAAATATTGTCTGATTATGTCGTATAAAAAATTAAATGATTTATTATTTAACAAGGATCAAACACCTTATAATACTTGTTGCTTTCATTTAACTAGCAATGGCGGCTATGGTTGGAGTAGGGTTCGACATATAAAAAAGGAAGAGGAAATACAGTTTTACTTTTATAAAATACTAGTTTGTATCCTACTTGGACTTGGGCTTCCCCCTTTTTTCTTTTGCTAGCCGATCCACACAACACCCCTTTATAAATTTAATTTTTATTTATTTATTTTACTAAAAAATTCGGTCCCTATGTTATTTTTAAAATATATATATATATATATATATTAAATAAAACTATTTATTACATATTTACTCTAAACTTTTAATATAAATGCATAATTAATTAACACTTATCACTCTTAATATTAAGAACAGCCTATAACTACTATAAGATTTATTAATTAGATTTATTTATTACTATATAAATATAAAAATCTTAAAACGCTAAATAATCACACCTGAACCAACAGATTCAAACATTCGATTAAAACCAATTCCTCCAAACGCTCAAAAGCTCAAACCGCATCTAATGTTCAAGTCATTATCAATGCGAATAGATGACTAAATCATCTATTGTCTTACCCACATGAGATATGTTGGACACACTATCATATCACATAAAATACCAAAATCGACTTAAGCACATAACTTAAAACACATAAAGCTAGCTAGGTTAACACTAACGGTTAAACTAACCTGGCTAAATCACGGTTCTCACAGTCTCCCCTACTTAAAGAAATTTCATCTCAAAATTTAATCGATTCAATTGCTAAAAACAATTTGCTTACTCATACTATTATAAGCAAATAGAATATCCAAATAAATGTTACATCGCCGTCTCGTGGAAATTCGTTCAAAAACATGACAGTTGTGTAACACATAATCCACAACTCATCCCCGCAACTCATCAAACAAGAATTGTCTTGAAATTAAGTTATGTGTTGTTACAAAACTCAACATTTTTGAAGAATCGGCTCGACTTCAGGGTTTCTCAATATATAACTTTAACTAGACCACATAAGAACATTTAAGGGTGCACTAAGGTCTACCAGTAACCCTATGTACCCAACTTTAATTAGTACTTCCAACTATAACTTGCTCAATGAGTAAGTGTGGATACTTAGTTTTCATAAAATCCTCATAACCTCGCTTTGAGTTCCAGCAGACTTTAGCTATCGAAATCCTACTACGCCTCAAACTCTTAACCTCACGATCGATAATCTCGACAGGTTCTTCAACAAAATGAAGAGTTTTTTGTACCTTAATTTCTTCCAAAGGCACGTGCATATTTGCATCCATCCAATACTCCTTTAAATTTGAAACACATCAAATACACTACTAAATTATTGAGACAATCTTAATCAATAGGCCATAGGACCGATCCTTTTAATGATCTCAAATGGTCCCACATATTTTAGTGCTAACATGTCTTTCTTTCCAAAATGCACTACATCTTTCCAAGACGACACTTCTAACATCACTTTATCACCTACTTCAACTCTAAATATTTACGCCTATTGCCAACATACCCCTTTTGGCAATCTCTAGCCGCTTTTAGCTTTTCTTTAATCCATATCACCTTATTAGTTGTCTCTTGTACAAATTCTGGTCCTATTTTTTTTTTTATTTTTTATTTTTTTTTTTTTTTTAAATTTTAATTTTTTTTTTTTATTTTTTTTTTTTAGACGGGATTTCCCAATTTTAGCCCAAGACTGGTAACCTACATTCCTTCATAGACGCTTCCAATAGAGACATCAAACACCGAATGATAAACTATTATAGTAGAAAAACACGTTTAAGGGTAGATAGTATCCTAACCTACCACCAAAAACTATCACGCACGCTTCAAACATATCCTTTCAAATGTTGAATGGTACGCTTACTTTGTCTGTCCGTTTGAGGATGATAAGTCGTACGCATGTTTAGCCGTGTTCCCAATGCCTTCTGCAATGTCTACCAAAATCGTGAAGTAAATCTTCCACCATGATCTGAGATGATCGACACATGCACTCCATGCCCTGCTACTATCTCATTAATATATTAGCCCCCCCCCCCCCCCCCCCACCCCATGCTAACCTCCCATCTTTTAATCTTTACGTACATCCAGAAAAATAGGTTGGACTTTGGTAGTCTATCAAACTATACCCATATGTATCATATCTACCACTTGACTCGCAACCTTAGTGATAAATCCATGGTGGTTTTGGTCCTATCTGCCACTTAGGATATCTCTGTTGAAAAGCGAATACCCTGATGGTTCTTAATATCTGCCTTCACTTTGAGCAAGTCAAAACACTTACTAAACCATAGGTACTTATTTCCCCTCCCCCCCCCCCCTTGTCATACCTGGTCGCCAACTACTGTTTCTAAATATTAAAGTAAAAACTACTGCACCCAAAATTTCACAATGTGTGGTATAGTTCTTCTCATGATCTTTTAACTGTCGCGAGGCTACATAAATCACCTTGTCTCTTTGTAGGAAACACACATCCCATATTGATTTCGGACGCATCACAGTAAACTACAAATCTTCGGTTCTTAGGCAATGGGACAATTTTAGTGCGTTACACAACATAGTCTTTCTAAAGTATGAAAAGCTCCTCTTGTTCATGCCTCACTACTACTTTCGATCTTCTGCCTCAGTGAGTGGAAGGTTTAGTAATTTGAAAAATTTGTAATAGGAAACTGCGATGGTCAAACCCCCCCCCCCACCCCCCCCTGCCAATCTCATAAATGACCATATCTCTGACGGTGTCTTAAGATCTTTTCCAGTTCTTTATTGCTTCAATCTTTCTTGGGTCCACATGAATACCATTGCTATTAACAACATGCTCGAGGAAATGTACTCCTTGTAGCTAAAATTCACACTTAGAAAACTTGACAAACAACTTCTCCTCCTTCTGCAACTCCAATTCTAACTTCAAATAAACTTCATGATCTTCCTTAGACTTCGAGTAGATCATAATGTCATTAATGGACACAATGACAACTTAGCTAGATACGACTTGCACACCCGGTTCATTAAGTCCATGAAAACGTCATTTCATTGGTTATCCCGAAAGGCATAACCAAAATCTCAAAGTGTCCATATCGCGTCCTAAATGTAGTCTTTGAGATATCTTCTTCGTGCACTCTCAGCTGATGATAACCTGGTCAAAGATCTATCTTAGAAAAGTAACGCGATCCTTGCAATCGATCGAACAAGTCTGGTATGTGCCTAATTACACATACCATTTTCCACTAGAAACGGACTTAAATGACTAAAAACATACCAAAAATACATTGTATTTGTATGTTTGCATTTGTATTGATGTAGGAAACGGATAATTCAAGAAAAGGAGCATAAAGAAAGCCAAAAAAAACAAATCAAGCACGGGAAGGAAGGACAAGTTCAAGTCGAAGTATTAAAGTCATCCGCAATTAGAAAATACAAATTGAGGGGCTAAAAACTGCCAAGCTAAAGTTGTAGTGCTAAAGATGTAAAAGACAAAGGGCAAAACTCCAACCAGGCAGAGATTACAATTAAGTTATAAGACTTCAGGGGACCAAACTGCCTACTCCCCCAAAAAGTCTTCTTTCCCGCCCAACAAACCCAGGTACAACTTGGTGGTCGTCCATACCTTTCCTCTTGCAAAACCACTTCTCTCCACTAGCCAAAATCATTTCACCTACCCTACTACTTCCCCAGCGTATTAAAGTCCATGTTTGGACAATCCTCTCATTCCAAGCAATTCGATGGTTGAGATTGTCTCCAAAGAAGCTCAAAAGAAATCAAAGGCTGGGATTTGCTTTAGTCTCTCCTCACACAACACGCACACTTGTTTTTATCTCTAGCAAAGAAAGCCCAAGCTGCAAGTTCCATAGATCCTCATTCGGGTATAATAAATAGAGCTTTTTGTAACCTTTGAGGCATTCTTAGTTTTATTAGTTTTTAGTTTTAATAACTTAGATTATTTTCAGTTATTTACAGCTTTTATTTCACTGATTGTAACACTTTCAAATTTAATGCCAAGTTTGAAGTTTTTAAATCAAATACCAGTGTGAAGTTTTTAATCATTATTGTTTTGTGTTCAAAGAGTTCTCAATACTGCCTTGTTTTATAAGCTGCTCTTAATCAAGTAAATCTAATAAAGTTAAAGTAGTAAGAGAAAAATCATGCCAATCACTCTCAAATATACACAGTTATTGTATGGATTGATAAGCCAGTTCTGATGGGGCTTATGGACTTCTTACTACTTGGTTTTCTACAGTTAGAGCTTGTAGAATGTTGATTTAGCCTGTTTTGAGCAAGGTGTTGTAAGTCTCTCTTTTTTTACTCTTACTTATTTATTGCAGAAACTGCTAGTTATATGTTAGCACTGTTAGTTTAAGTTAATACTGTTAGGACCATTCATGCTATTTAATGTTATTATCGATTAATAATTTGCTTATAAGTGTTTTTACTTTGTTATTTGATAGTCGTTTTTAATTAGTTTGAATAAAAAATGATTTTTAAAGGCTATTTCTAACTACTGTACTATCCTGTAGTTAGTTCTGCTAGTTCATTTTTGGTACTGTTTACTACTCAACATTCTAGCAGTACTAAACTTAAAGTTATACTGGTTAGTGATTTTAGTTAGTACTGGTATTCATTTTAGTTATCAGTTATTATTGCTGTTTATTAAAAGGATTTCCTTAGCTTTTTAGAGTATTTTATGAAACCATTTGTCCTTTACTTTCTTTGGGTAAGCTCATTTTAAGACTTATTTCCTTTTCAATGTATTTTCAAGTGATTCATCAGTTTTAGGGGGCTGAGTTTTTTCTAGCTTATTTTTCATTATATTCTATTTGGTTTGCTTAATCTTATGCCAAATGCTTATTAGGGGTAGTTAATTTACTCGTTTGATTTATTTGCTTATTTCTTGTTTCATAGTGTTTTAGTTTAAGCTAGCAGTTATCTACTTAAGACCCCACACTCCCCCACCCCACCCCCCCCCCGCCCCCCCCCCCCCCACCCCCCCCCCCAACCCCCACCCCCCCCCCCCCCCCCCCCCCCCCCCCCCCCCCCCCCCCCCCCCCCCCCCCCCCCCCCCCCCCCACCCCACACACCCCCCCACCCCACCCCCCCCCCAGCCCCCCCCCACTCCCCCACCCCCCCCCCCCCCCTCCCCCCCCCCCCCCCCCAACAAGTACTAACATATAACTAGCAGTACTAACTTCAAGTTAGTACTGGTAGTTAATACTGGTAGTATTGCTGTTAGTACTGTTGAGCTTATCTTGTTTAATTTAGCTTAATTGCTTTTTGTATTTGCTTATTTAAAGTTAGTTTAGCTTATTTGATTTGTCTTAAGTTTATTTGAGCTTATTTGTGTTTTAGTGTAAAAGTTTTAAGTGTTTTTGCCATTCCTAGCTTTTATACTTGTTCCAGCTTATTTTCTTTGCCTTTCTTTTATGTGCATTTGCTTATTAAAGTTTGGTGTCCAATCCTCATCCTTGTCATTTTCAAACACAAATCATCAATCGTCTTTCGATTTTCCATTTCTAGCCTCATTGGGACATAACGACCGGGAACACTCTACACTGCTTCCGGTTTTCTTGGGATCTCGAGGATTTGATCCTTTTGTTTTATTTATATATATATATAAGATTTAAGGGGTGAGTCTCGGCGAGTCAAATTTTGGCGCCGCTGCCGGGGAGGTTGAAAACGAATATCGTTACGTTTGACAATTATTGTTTAAATCTGTGAATATTTTCTTCTACAAAAGTACAAAAATATTTTTCATTTTCTTTTATTAGTATAATTATCATATAAAAACAAAAGAAAAAACCAAAAATATAAAAACATTGTCCTCTAAAAATATTTAATAAAATAAACTCCAAAATTTATCATTGTTCCTAACGTGTGAAACAATAACAAAATTCCCAACTCGAATCCAAGATTTAAAACTTACCAATTGTGTCGTTTACAAGGTACGGTCATCTCAAAAAGAAATACAAACTATTCTTGTCGTATAAGGAGGGTTGTTCCAAGGAACTACCGACCGAAAGGAGAAAAAAGCTTCGCGAATATTTCTACTCCTCGCCTCACCAGATTGTCATTGCTTTTTGGGAGCTAAGTGAAGTATTCGGATATTTTGGGTTCAAAGTTGTCTAGTTTTAGGTTCCTGTCCGTTTAAAATAGATGTGAATAAAACTAAAAAAACCAAAAATACTTTCTTGTTACTCTATTTTAGTGCTTGCGCACTCGTTTCAAGCTCGTCGTCTACGTCAACAACAATCATCAACAACAAGGTTCCTCCGAATCTTGTTGAACTTCCCATAGTTACGATGGCTGATAATCGTACTATGGCAGAATGCTCTGGATCCCACGAGGGATACTGAGCTCGCAATTGTTTGTCCCTGAATAGAGGCAGCAAATTTTGAGATCAAGCAGGGTTGCTAACTCTTGTCCAAAACAGCATTCTTCGGACATGACAAAGAGGACCCACTTGCCAATCCGGTTAATTCAATAAAATCACCTCTACTTTGAGATATTAATGTCCCGTACAACATCAATTAAATTGATGCTTTTTCCTTTCCTCTCTCGAGGGGGCAGCCCGGATGTTTGGCTTGAGAAAGAACCCCCCGATCAATTCTGACATGGGTGACCTCGTTGTAGATTCATCAACTGTTTTTCCCACTTCTAAAACGACAAAAATCTTCGGAACGTAAATACCAATTTCAAACATTGGTTTGATGAGTCGTTTAGTGAGGCTTGGGATCGATTCCAAAGTTATTCTCGAGCTGTCCAATCATGGATTCTCGGTGCTTCACCACTTGATCCATTTTTACTAGCTTAAATGTTAATGATCAAGACTCTTTGAATTCCGCAGCAGGTGGTAATTTTTTGGACAAAAGGCCCGCTGATTGCTCAAGCATCATCGAGAGCAAGTCCAAAGTTCGTCACTCCCGAAGCAAAGCCATTGTTGCTAAAGTAAGTACGAGCGCTTTCCACCTCCGAGTATCCCCGATGTTGCCTGAATTGAAAGATATGGTTAGGAAGCTATATTCTCGACAAGCAGTCATCTCCAGTTCCAGCTCAGCTCCCGTAAAAGCGGTTGGGCACAGTTGTGTTACCTGAGGTGGGTGCCATCATAATCGTATTGTCCAGCTACCAATTGCAACAATTACGTGAATAACATCCAAGGAATACATCTCGCTAGCTGCCGTAGCAAATTTAAACCATGGAAATTCCAGGTTACCGTCGCCACCTATGGCAAACCTAATCAGACACCCGTTTTTCTCCCATGCAACACAACAACCAAGCTACAATCAAAAATCGGTGGAACCAAAACCGTGGGAATGGCTATAACCCAGGGTTCATATCCACAGACCCAAGGTTAACAACATGCCCCATGTATCAACCCCCGGTATATCAACACCCAGCTTACCAAGCTCACAGTCATCAAGCCTTTTTTTTTTGGGTGTGTCAAAAACTGTAATTTTGAAAGCTATGTCACGTAATGATGCGGTTATGCAAAACATGCAAAACCAAATGACAACATAAACCGACTTGACTTACCAAAATCGTTGAATTCCAACATGCTTTACTTAAGTCGGTTCTCTTCCTAAGCAACACCATTGCTAACCGAAAGGTGAATTGAAAGCAATCACCACCAGAAGCGGTGTTTTCATATGATGGACCTCAAATTCCACCTCCGGTGGTGGAAGTTTGAAACGAGGTGACAACGGACACGGTACTTCCTAAAGGAAAGTAACAAAGAGGTCAACCTCGGATAGTCCTAGTTGATGAACCAGTTGTCATGCTTGTACCAAAACGACTTTACCATATCCATCTAGGCTATAGCAAGGAAATAATCCGCGAACTAGGACGACCTTTTAGCTTTGAAATTTCATGGAAATTTTCGGAATCTCCACTTCGAGTGAGCTTGCGGATGCTCCTGCACATGCCTAAGTTTGCCCGCTGTTCAGAAAAGCTTTGGTTGAGTCAACAAAGACAATCTCTTGGCTTAACCAAAATCACCGGTTAATGAAATTGCGGCATTCAGCCTAAGACACTTATCCCATAAAATTAGGAGACCCGGGTTAGGATTTATGATACGTGTGATTTTCAGAGTTGGATGAATGACTTAGCCCTGGCACGATTCGGGTGCGGAGCATCAATCTAATGCCACTCTCCGTTTTTGAAAAGCTTAATCGCCAAGGACTGACCAAAAATAGGATGGTACTCGAATTGCGATCCGATCAATCTCCACTCCCATGGCATTAGCGAAGATGTTTTGTGAAGGTGAACTTCTACTTTCCAGCCGATTTTGTTGGTAGTTGTCTATGATGCCGACCCTAGAGTCCCGTTAATCTTTTGGAAGACCATTTTTAGAACGGCAAGAGCACTTGATGATGTACACGGTGAGGAGTTGACCTTAAGACATGATGGACCAATCCGTGACTTTCAAAGTGGGAGATACGAAAAAATTTTCTCCTACAATGCCATTGGAATCAGTTACAAGGTCGACTTTAATTTGTATAGCGTGTGAGGAATATTCTCAAGAGGTTTTAGGTTTCTCGGAAGTATTAGCAAATGGAAATTCCACTCCTTACTTTGAACCAATTGTTGATACCACTTCTCCCACCCTCACTCCATTCGAGGGTAGTGATTTCATTCTTGAAGAAATCGAGGCTGAACTTTCTGATACTTCGTATAAGTCAGGAATTGATGATGCCGAATGTGATCCCGAGAAGGACATTCTTCTTCTTGAAGCTATCCTAAATAGTGAGCCCTTATCACCACTTCCCAACCATGCAAATTATTTTCTTGAAGTTAGAAAAGAACTTAAGATTTGTGAAGCCAAAACCGTGCTTGATGAACCTCCCGAGGTCGAGCTCCCCAACTCGAATATGCATTTTTGGAGGGTGACAACAAGTTACCAGTCATCATTGCTAAAGATTTAAGTGTCGGGGAGAAAGCCGCTCTCATAAAGGTGTTGCAGTCCCACAAGCGAGCCATCGCTTGGAAACTCTCCGATATCAGCGGTCCAACATCAGAGACGGGTAAACCCAAAAATCCACGATGTCATAAAAAAGGAAGTTGAAAAACTTCTTAACGCTGGATTAATTTACCCTATCTCGGATAGTCCCTGGGTAAGCCCGGTACACTGTGTACCAAAGAAAGGTGGTTTTACCGTAGTTGAGAATGAGAAAAATGAGTTGATCCCAACTCGATTAGTTACGGGATGGCGGGTATGCATTGACTACCGAAAGTTGAATGAAGCCACCCGAAAAGACCATTTTCCTCTACCATTCATGGACCAAATCTCACCTTTCATTGCTTATTTGAGTGCTTATTTTTGGCTTATATAAAAAGTTCCTTTGCAAAAGTTTCTTATTTTGAGCTTATCTTAAAAGTTGTAAAAAATTTTTTGCAAAAATAAAAATGCTTGGGAAAGGGGAAGTCAAGGGTGAGCGAACCCCTGACCTCTACCCTCTCAACCAAGCATTTAACACACACCACACTACCATCTGCGCCCTTGGATCTTTTCTGTTAGACCTTAGGTGCATTTGGTATATAAGGGTGTTTTCCCCTTTTTACCTTTCAGCTTATTTTTGGCTTATTCTAGCTTATTCCAATAAGCTGGACACCAATTTAGCTCTAAAACTGGAGAAAAGGCCATTCATGGTTTAGGAAGGGCATTGTTCTTGGACATAAAATCTCCAAGTCAGGAATTGAGGTCGATCGAGCTAAGATTGACGTTATCGCTAAACTCCCTCACCCGACTACTATAAAAGGTGTCCGTAGTTTTCATTGGGCATTCCGGTTTTATAGAAGATTCATCCGAATTTCTCAAAATACCCGTACCCAGGGACCCATTTGCTTGAATAAGAGACTCCGTTGTATTTCTCCAAAGAGTGTATTGAAGCATTTAAACACTCTCAAAAAAGATCTAAACCGAGGCTTCTAATCCTGAATTGCCCCAGACTGGAATGAACCATTTGAACTTATGTGCGATGCAAGCGATTTCGCCTTAGGTGCAGTCTTGGGGCAACGTCATGAGAAACATTTCAGGCCTATACACTATGCAAGTAAAACAATGAATGAGCGATCACGTTAGCACCAGGGGCGACAGAGAAAGAATGTTAGGGGTAGGGTAATGTGCCGTGGTGTACGCATTCGAAAAATTCCGATCTTACCTTGTCATGAACAAATGCACTGTGTATACGGATCATTCCGCCCTCAAGTATCGCTTTGCTAAGAAAGATCAAGGGAGATTGCTACCGATGGGATTCTTGCTCCTCAAGAGTTCGACTTTGATGTAGTTGACACGAAAGGAGCTGAGAACCTAGCGGCTGATCATCTATCACGATTAGAGAATCCTCACAAGAATGAGCTCGATCCAAAGGAGATAAATGAAAAGTTTCCTCTTGAAACTCTTAGTTCGATTGCTGTTCTTGATGCTAGTACCCCATGGTTTGCTGACATCGCAAACTACCATGCGGGAAATTTCGTGATCAAAGGGATGTCAACCCAGCAGAAAAGAAAATTCTTCAAAGACGTGAAGCATTACTTTTGGGACGACCCCTTTCTATTCAAGATCTGTGCTGACCAAGTAATTAGGCGTTGTGTTTCGGGGCAAGAAGCTTTTGACATCCTCAAAGCTTGCCACAGTGGACCCACCGGGGGACACTACGGTGCCAATTACACCGCTAAAAAGATCTTCAAAAGAGTCAAGGTTTCTATTGCCCCGATCTACAAGGATTGCCACGACTTGTCACAACCACCAAAACACTGGCACTATGCACTAGGGTCGCCCTTGTATTTTTGCCGGGGGCCATGTGACATTTGTCAACGTCAAGGCAAAATTTCGGCAACGGGATGAGATGCCGACAAAACTCTAGACAAGTTTCGAAATCTTTTGACATGTGGGGCATTGATTTTATGGGGCCGTTCCCGGCTCAAGAGGGAACAATATATACTCGTGGTCCCCCCCCCCCCCCCCGTTGATTATTTATCAAAATGGGTTGAAGCAAAAGCGCTCCCCACCAATGACGCCCGAGTTTTGTCTGCAAATTTCTTAAAATCTTCTAACTTTCGCCAGATCGGTTGCCCTCGTGCAATCATAAAGTGATCGCGGACCCATTTTTGCAATGACCAATTTGCAAAGGTCATGCTTAAATACGGAGTCACTCATCGTCTCTCCATCGCATATCATCCACAAACAAATGGACAAGTTGAGGTATCCAATCGTGGTTTGAAACGAATTCTTGAAAGGACCGTGGGCAAAAATCGTGCGTCTTGGTCGGATAAATTAGATGACGCACTTTGGGCTTTCCGCACAGCTTACAAAACACCCATCGGGTGTACTCCATACAAGTTAGTGTACGGGAAGGCATGTCATCTTCCGATTGAGCTCGAGCATAAAGCTTACTGGGCCCTTAAGCATACAAACTTTGATATCAAAACTGCTGGAATTACAGAAAAGTTTCAAGACTCAAGAACTTAATATACTTTCGTGATCATGCCTATGATATCTCTTTGACTACAAAGAGAAAACGAAGAAATCCATGACTCCCAAGATCAAAAGCCACGTTTTTCAAAACGTCGGTGAGGAAGTCCTCCTCTTTAACTCTAGATTGAAGATTTTCTCGGGCAAGCTTAAGACCCGCTGGAGTGGACCATTCACTGTAACCC
Organism: Tanacetum coccineum; assembly: GCA_026074375.1. Classification (NCBI taxonomy): domain Eukaryota; kingdom Viridiplantae; phylum Streptophyta; class Magnoliopsida; order Asterales; family Asteraceae; genus Tanacetum; species Tanacetum coccineum. The sequence continues at coordinate 10,781 of BQNB010005502.1, read as the reverse complement.
AAGTTTTTCCATATGGCACTGTCGAGTTATCCCAAAACTCCGGGCCAAATTTCAAAGTAAATGGGTCATTCGTTAAAAGCACTACTTTTGGAGGGACGTACCACAATTGGTAGTCCCAAATCTCCAGACATTCCCCATGAACCAATTGAATCAAGGGACGGTCAAGCATAGCGACCTTAAACAAGCGCTTCGTGGGAGGCACCCCATGCTTATCGTAGTATTATGTAAAAATGAATAAGTGTTTTCTTGTTGTGTGGAGGCTCGCCTCTTCCATTACCCGTGTTTCGTGTTTGTGTTGTTAATTGTCCAGGATTGCCCGGATTGTGAAGAACTCTCGTGCTTGTATTTTTATCAAGAGTTTCACATCCTCAGCTTCATTTTGGGAATCCAATATCCAAATCTAATCGACTAACGTTTTATCTTTTGGCACACTTTAATGAAACGGCCTTAGTTTTAGTGTAGGTGGCCGCTTCAAAATATCGAGGACGATGTTTAGTTCTAGTATGGGGGGATCTTCGATTTGATTTTGCCTGCAGCCGTTGTTATCATGTAATCCCGTTTTTACCACCAAATTTTTGCAAAAATACTAAAAAAAAATTGAAAAAATTTTGAAATTTTTAAAAATAAAATAAGTGTTTTGTCACAGTTTCGACTTTCCTAATGGGTAGAATGAGAATAATTTTTGACTCGATCGGGCGTGTTGAGCCCTAGCTAGTTCCTCAACTTACCGCTTGTAGGCTAAGCTTTCACGAATTCTATTGCTTCGAATTTTAATAAGGTGAAGAACAAGAAGTGATAGAGTTAAATATAAGTTTATGTGCTGAGCAAAATTCTTCTAAAACTTATATGAGTAACTTGTGGTTTTTTCTCCCATTAGCTTCTAATCCACCTAATCATACGTGCTCATTTCAAATCAGCTAAGTCAATCGATGTTTTTAGAAAAAGATTCAAATTTGTAACTTGATTCTTTAAAGCGGCTTATCGTAGTATTATGAATAAGTGTTTTCTTGTTGTATGGAGGTTTGCTTCTTCCATTACCCGTGTTTCATGTTTGTGTATTGTCCAGGATTGCCCAGATTGTGAAGAACTCTCGTGCAGCCGTTGTTATCACGTAATCCCGTTTTTACCACCAAATTTTTACCACCAAATTTTTTCAAACTAAGACATCTTTACTCATAGGGATTTGGTGTGTTGTGATATCTTACCTGGAAGCAAGGTCTAGGTGAGGGTTCAAACTAAGACACCTATCCTTAGCCATTTTAGGAAGAAGGTGTTGATGTGATTTCCCTCTACGCTAGCAACGGGGTGGGTTTTCAAACTAAGAACACCGGTCGTTGGTTGTGATATCCTACTAGGGAGCGAGGCCCAGGTAGGTGTTCAAACTAAGCAACGCATTCCTAGCTTTAAGAACTTATGATTATAATGATGAAGATGTTGCAAAAAGTTCTACAGTTAAAATTTCGTTCTTTAAAATCAAGTTACAAGGTCCTAATAAGTTGTTGCTTTGAGTCTTGATTCAGCTTGAATTATGACTATGAAAATAAGTTGATCTATGGTTGAGTCGAAATGAGCACACACATTTAAATCATATATCCATGTTGGGAGTTAAAAGTTCACAAGTCATAAGTATGAGTGCTTAACATTTAGACTTATATTTGACAAATGATCTTGTTTAATTGCTTGGTTTGGATCTAGTGAAAAATCGGGGACGATGAATTTATCCGTCAGGACTTCCATAGATTATTCTATGGACGCTTCTCATTCTATGATCCCAGTGTTTATAAAATAAAGGAAGTCAAACAGGCAGTCAAGAAAAGAAAAAGGAAAATCCAAAAATATTAGGGATAGTTAGTGTACATATAAAAAAATGGTGAAAACGGGACTCATCGAAGCTATTGATTCTTTAGTTTCCCTTGGCGAACACTTCGCTACTTTTCAAAGTTATTAGTCGAGGGGGATTTAGATTCTTGGTTTCTTGAGTGTTTACTTCATAACATTGCGTGAGGACACGGCAATACCTTAGTATGGGGGATTTTGGTATGTGCCTAAAGTAACCCAAACCATTTTCCACTATAAAACGAACTTAAATTGACTAGAAAACTTACCAAAAAAAACATTGTATTTGTATGTTTTTGCATTTGTATTGTGCAAGAGAAAACGGATATTCAAGAAAAGGACAAAAAGAAGCCAAAAACAAACAAATCCAAGCACGTTGGAAGGACAGGGCAAAGTACAAAAGTCAAGACCAATTGAAGAAACTACAACCGTTGAGGGCTAAAACTGCCAAAGGATGTTCGGTGGGGGGGGGGTAGGGTGTCCGTCCAGTTTATTACAAAAGATACCAAGTGTAGGACAATAAATGCAAACCAGGGTAGAGATTACATTTAAGTTTATATAACTTAGGGACCAATCTGACAACTCCCCAAAAAAGTCTTCTTTTCTCCGCCCCGAAATCCAAGTTACAACTTGATTCGCCCCATACCTTCTCCCCAACAAAACCATTCTCTCCTAGCAGAAATCATGTTCACCCACCTACTACTTCCCCCAGCTGTATAAAGTCCATGATGGCAATCCCCTCCATTCCCAAAGCATTTTTGATGGTTGAGATTGCTCCAAAGAAGCTCAAAAGAATCAAAGTGCGGAATTGCTTTAGACTCTCTCACACAACAAGCACACTTGTTTTTATCTCTACAAAGAAGCACAAGCTGCAAGTCCAAGACTTCGGCTATAAATAGAGCTTTTTGTAAGCCTTTGAGGCATCTTAGTTTTATCTAGTTTTTAAGTTTTAATACAACTTAGCTTATTTATTTACAGCTTTTATTTCCAGCTTTGTAACACTTTCAAAATTAATGCAAGTTTGAAGTTTTTAAATCAATACCAGTGTTAAGTTTCTTAATCATATTGTTTTGAGTATCAAAAGATCCTCTCAATACACTTGTTTATAAGCTGCCTTAATCAATTAAATCTAAAAAGTTAAGTAGTGAAAGAAATCATACCAATCACTCTCAAATCTACCACAGCTTATGTTATATAGGATTATAATCCAGTTCTGATGGGCTTATGGGACGCTCACTATCTTGTTCTATACAAGCTAGACTGTAGATACTTTGTTATGACCCATTTTTGAGCATGGGGTGTTGTGTAAGTTTCTCTTCTTTTTTCTTGTTTTCTTGTTCTTATTGATTATAGAACTGCTAAATTGTGCTTTCTACAGTAAGATTTGTGCTTAATTGCGTTTAGTTACTGTTAGTTCATATTGTTAGCACTGTTAGTTTAAGTTAATACAGGCTAGACCACTTCATGCTTATTAAGTGCATATTATTGATTAATATATTCTTATAAGTGTTTTACTTTGTTATTTGATAATCTGTTTTTAATTAGTTTGAAAGAAAAAAATGATTTTTAAAGGCTATTTTCAACTAACAGTACTAACCTGTAGTTAGTACTGCTAGTTGATTTTAGGAACAGTACTAACTCAACACTAACAGTACTAACTTAAAGTTAGTACTGGTAGTTCTTGTTAGTAATACTGTAGTTCATTTTAGCTATTCAGCTTACTATCTCTGCTTATTAAAGATTTCCCATAGCTTTTTAGAGTATATTAAAACATTTACCTTTACTTTCTTAGGGTAAGCCTCGATTTTAAGCTTAATTGTTCCCAAATCAGAGTATTTTCAAGTGTTCATCAGTTTTAGTTTTCTAGCTTATTTATCATTATAATCTATTCTGGTTGCTTAATCTTATGCCTAAATGCTTATTAGGGGTAGTTAATTATCTGTTTTAGCTTATTTGCTTATTTCTTGTTTCATAGTGTTTTGTTTAAGCTAGCAGTACTAACTTAGACCAACAGTACTAACATATAACTAGCAGTACTAACTTCAAGTTAGTACTGGTAGTTAATACTGGTAGTACTGCTGTTAGTACTGTTGAGCTTATCTTGTTTAATTTAGCTTAATTGCTTTTTGTATTTGCTTATTTAAAGTTAGTTTAGCTTATTTTCTTTGCCTTTCTTTTATGTGCATTTGCTTATTAAAGTTTGGTGTCCAATCCTCATCCTTGTCATTTTCAAACACAAATCATCAATCGTCTTTCGATTTTCCATTTCTAGCCTCGTTGGGACATAACGACCCGGGAACACTCTACACTGCTTCCGGTTTTCTTGATCTCGCGGATTCTGATCCTTTGTTGTATTTATATTATATATAGATAGATTTTAAGGTGTGAGTTTCGGCGAGCCAATGGCTCAACCGGTTATTCTAGGGGATTTTACTCTAAAAATGAGAGTAATCAAGGGTGACACGGGGAGTTAACTAACCATTGTGGATAGTTAATTTTACGACATGTAGGCTATTTGGTTTAATCCTAGAAATTTATCAATTGAACATGTTCTTCCATCTAAATCCATAGTACTAATCATGGCGGTCTCGAGTGATATATCAAGCCAAGTTCTAAAGTCCACTATATCACCGACACACTCATAAATTTGTGGAATTTAGTAGACAGTTGGAAACGGAATAGGCTTAATTCTCACAATATGTATCAAGGGTTATAGTGCGCTAGGTAATGTAACTAGTGATTTTTACAAAAGTCATGCTGAATTTTTTTAAATTTTGACCATTTTTAAGCACTTTGCATGTTATTTTGTAAAAAAGAAGACAAGTACGTTCTAATTCTCCATCCCCTCACTTAAATTATACAACGTCCTCATTCTATAGATAAAACAATTATTTAATAAGGGAAAATAAAATTAAAACGGAAAACTCCTTGATGTTTTGCCCGTGATAATTCTCCATGATGAGTTCTTGAGCAAAAAATATGTTGATTAGGGCTTCAGAATGCCCGGATGAGTTCAACACAAGTCTTTTTCATCATATACCATATCATAGTTTCAGCAAGTTCCTGTAAAAGGTTAGAAGACAAGTGTAAATTCTATCTCGCTACAATGGTACAAGAAAACAATTAAACAAACAACTGTACAGGGATCAATACGCCGTATCCCAAACCCTAGGATGCGCCGTATTGTTCTTGTAGAAACAATTAAATTACTGTAAATTTAATAATTAAGTTTTAAAACTGATAACGTCCAGACATGCATACGCCGTATCCATTGGGGTTCGATACGCAGTATGTAATGTCTGGGAAGACAGACTCGTGTAGAAAATTAAAATGCATACAATTAGATGCGAAAAATAATTAAAATTACCGGGTTGTCTCCTGGGAAGTACTTTTGTTTCAGTCGGTCTTTAAGTTTGACCTTTTCCTTCTTATCTCGTTTGTGTTACTTCCCATCCATGATCTTTTCTGTTGAAGAGTTCGTAGTAGATGCAAGTCATGCTGCCAGGAGTTCTTTCAACAGTATTAATTTTGCTTGGACCCACTATAACGAATTCCTCATCATTGCCTATCGAATGTCGTACGACTATGAATTCTTCGATTCTGCATAGTTCATTTGGGTTATCGATGTCGTGGTGGGCGGGGATTGGTATCGGAGAGTATTCCCTTTTAATAACTTCGTAGATGTCTTTTGCTTCCTGTGCATCTAAATAGGGTTTATAGAATGTATCCAAACATGTCCTTTTGCACGGTTCTTTGTATTCACTGAGGTCACTAATTGTTCCTTTAGTATGTTCGTTCACATAAAATTCCCATAGCCTATTTTTGGTATTTTTGTCAATCTCACAATAATTGTCAAACTTTGATGCCACCCAATACATAAATTCCCGTTGTCCAGGTCATCAGGGATTTTGCTATTGCAAGTATGGGATAATCGGTAATATTTATGAAAAAAATTATCGTTTAGTTTACTCTAGGTAATGGTTGTTTCGTTAATTTCATCGTCCCACCATTTTTTGGCATTTCCACTGAGTGATTTTGAAAAGACATATAATCTCAGTTCATTCTTATCCACATCAGGCATCTTAATCTATTCAGTTATTTCAAGCACCTTTGCAATGTGATCGGTAACCTCCCCTTCATCCATGCCATTGAAGGCATTATCCTCCAATATTTTCAAGAATTCATCACTGATTTTTAATTTGGGAGTTGTGATCATCCGTGAGTTATTATGCTCTCCATTCCCATTCCTTGTGTCATCATAGCTTAGTACCAAGTTGGGCAATCACCACTTTCTGAAAAATAAAGGGAATTATTAGTACGATATAAAAGATCGAATTGCTATTGTATCAGATGACAAATACGTCGTATTCAATTGGTCTGAATATGCCGAATAGATCTGTTGAATGCCAGTACGCCGTATAGAGTTCATGGAATATGTCATATTGTTTGGAAAACAGATACACCATTTAGACTATGAAACTCAATACGATGTCCTAATCAGAAGGTTTGATACGTCGCATCCAACTGGTGGATACGGCGTATCAGGTGATCAGTCAGAATAGAATACTATTTAAAACAATTAAATGCAGGAATTTAAACAAACAATTTAAACACACAATGCGAATAAATACAAACAGAATTTAAATAATTTGATTCTACTAAATTAAATTAAAGGTTAAACCTTCAAACAATATAATTAACGAAATCCGCATACCATGGCTCATCGTCTTTAGACTTGGATTTTAGCACCATTAAATGCTCGTCAAAGAATTCATCAGCAATTTTCCTTTCAGTTAACACCTCCATATGTGGATTCTCTAACCTAGATGAGTGATCTGCCGACAAGTCTTCTGCTTCCTTATGTTTCTCCAATACTTGACCAGGGTTAGTGAAACTCGTCGGGTCTTTTTCTTTTATTGGCAGTTTGTTGAGCAAGATAGTTGAGCATCTTTCGTTCATTGTCTTCATACAAGCTTCTTCAAGTTTGGATTTATTCGTTAGTAAACTCTTTAGATTTTTAGCGTATTTTGGTATTTGCACTAGGGCTTCGATAAACGGAATATTAATATCAAGTTGTTTCAGATTCTCTAAAAGGGTTGTTCTTGTCGATTCTAGTTTCATTAATTTCTTCACTACAGGTGGCGTGCAAAATCATCCTCCTCCCTCTTAGTTGTCCACTCCTTTGACTTCATTTTTCGGAATCAAAACATTACTCATAACCATTGACAATTCGTTCACCTCGATCACCAGCTCACTCAATAAGTTGCTTTGTGTTTTTAACAAAAGCTCGTTGGTGGTTCTAAATTCTTTAATGCATATTTCCATCTCCTCATGTTCACGTCTACCTTCATTAATGAATTTACCCAATATTTCTTCCATAGTTAACCTCCTCATAGGGTAGTCAAACAGGTAAGGAGGCTCCCTAAAACTGGTACCTGAAAAAAAAAGACATAATTCAAAGTAAAACTATTCTAGAAAACTAAACGAGAAAGCTAACTAAAACTGCTACTGTATCAGACAGTCGATACGTCGTATTCAGTAACCTAGATACGTTGTATCGATGTTTGATGTCGAATACACTGTATTCAAAGAAAATGGATATGTCGTATTTAATAAATAACAACAAGCAAAAAGACAAAACTAAATTTATACTAAAAATACCAATAGAAATAAGGAATTAAACAATCACACTCCCCGATAGCGGCGCCAAAAACTTGACGTGTCGTTGTGTAGGTGTTATTTATGTATCAAGTTTTACTATTTATTTTATTCCGACTATACCTAAAAACAACACTTTAACGGGCAGTGTACCCGGTCAAATGTAGCTTAGTTGGTAAGTAGGGTGTCGATCACTAAGAGTGGAAGTTAACTCTTAATTCTAATGGTATTTTACATATCTAGTTTTAATACTAATTATTCTAATTAAACTTAAACTAACGCAAAGGAGGGTTTTCAGCCTGAGAGACTGGCACGAGTTTAGTTCTAATTATCCTAAAGTGATAACTAATAACGCACATAAGAGATTAACAAAAGATTGAGAAGTGATCAAATGCAAGAAAAATGTATTAGCAAATTTATTCTAATAATATGCCTTCATTGTCTATTCATGCAATGATTGTATTAATTCGTTGGTGGTATATCATTCCAAAAGTTAGGTTGTTAGTTAATCCTGTCACAATTAACCTAAACCCGCATAAAGCTCGCACCGTTGATTATAATATATCTAGGAAACTATATTGGTGGTTATATTGAATCCTAGCTCATGGAGGCTTTACCAATTTACTGCTTAATAGAAATTCATATACTAGTAGTCCACACTCACTTAACTACCTATGAAAACAGGACGTTGTTGGGATTTAAAGACTTCAAGATATTCTTAGAGTTACTGCTGCTCAGGTATATATTAGTGCGGGGGGGTGGGGGGAAGGGGGGGGGGGGGGGGGGGGGGGTGTTGGGGGGGGGGGGGGGGGGGGGGGGGGGGGGAGAGGGGGGGGGGGGGGGGGGGGGGGGGGGGGGGGGGGGGGGGGGGGGGGGGGGGGGGGGGGGGGGGGGGCGGGGGGGGTGGGGGGGCGGGGGGGGGGGGGGGGGGGGGGGGGGTGGGGGTGGGGGGAGGGGGGGGGGGGGGGGGGGGGGGGGTGTTGTGGGGCGAGGGTGGGGGGGGGGGGGTTGTGGGGGGGGGGGGGGGGGTCTTAATGTCTAAGCATAACTTAGTGCTGCTGGTAATACTAATGAAAATTATGCTAAGTAGTTAGTACTGGTAGTATAAAAGTCTACTGCTAGTTACTATGTTAGTATAATTTAGTATTGTTAGTATTAAGTTACTGCTGCTAAGGAGAAGTTAAGGACTGCTCAGAGATGAAGCACTAAAAATATTACTAAAGTAAGTTACTACTTGCTAGTACAAAAAGTTAGTACTGCTAGATGTTTGTTAGTATGCCTAAAGAAACTTCTAAGTAGTTAATGCTTGCTTGTGTCTGTTATAACTGTGAGTGCATTACTATGCTGGAAAGGTTATGCTGGCAGGAAAGGGATATAAGATTTATTTGTTAAAGATGATATGTTTAAAACTTATTAGTTTATGAGATTACGTTTGTTTATAGAAAAGATCATGATAACTTGGTGTATAAAAGGAGGTCCTAAGGCATAATGTTAGACACACATCTTTTGATATTCGTAGCTTCATGGTTTTGTAAACCCTGACACTATTAAGAGTGTTCGTTTTATATTGAGGCTGAAAGTTTGGTAATTTGTCTTGTTTTTGATTTTATGTTACTATTTCATTAGAATTATTCTTAGTATCATTGACTAGATTCTACATAGTCTTGATACATTCAATCAAAGTTTCTACCATAGTTGTCTTGGATTTATTCAATACAACTAAGCCTTTTTACAAGCTAAGCACGATCTATTCAAGTGGGATCAACAAGTGGTATCAGAGCTTGTTAAAAACTTTGATTAAGAAGAAACAATCTACTACTTACCAGATCTATTTGTGTGAAAACATGGAGTTTGTTATATTCACCAATGTTGCGCTGCCAAAACTTCCAGTGCTAATCCAAGTGGAATTTAAGCTTTAGAAAATAAGGATAGAACAATACTTCCTAATAACAGATTATGCTCTTTGGGAAGTAATAGTAAATGGAGACTCACCTCCACCAAAGAGAACTGTTGATGGTGTTGAGCAAACATATCCTCCTACAACTGTAGAGGAGAAGTTAGCAAGGAAGAATGAGTTAAAGGCAAGAGGTACACTGTTGATGGCTCTTCCAAATGAACATCAACTAAAGTTTAATACCTACAAATGTGCCAAGACTCTGATAGATGCCATAGAGAAAAGGTTTGGAGGTAATAAGGAGTCAAAGAAAACTTAGACGATACTTCTAAAGCAACAATATGAGAATTTCAATTGATCAAACTCAGAAGGACTTGATCAAACCTGTGATAGGCTTTAAAAGCTTATCAGTCAGCTAGAGATTTTGGGTGAAACTATTTCTCAAGAAAATATGAATTTGAAGTTTTTAAGAAGTCTCCCATCAGAATGGAAGACTCATACCTTGATCTGGTAGAACAAACCTGATTTAGACACCTTGAGAATGAATGACCTATACAACAATCTGAAGATTTATGAAACTGAAGTTAAAGGGTCATCAAGCTCAAACCAAAATTCACAAAATGTGGCGTTTGTGTCTTCCAATAACTCTGGCAGTTCCAATCAAGCTTATTGTTCTAACTCTGCCAATACTGATAGTATGAGTGATGGTGTGATCTATTCTTTCTTTGCAAAACAATCTAACAGTCTACAATTAGATAATGAGGACTTACAATAGATTAATGCTGATGACTTGGAAGAGATGGATCTAAAGTGGCAGATGGCTATGTTGACCATGAGAGCCAGAAGATTCCTAAATAAGACGGAAGGAAGATTAATGCCAATGGTTCTGAGACCATAAGGTTTAACAAATCAAAGGTGGAATGCTATAACTGTCATAAAAAGGGTCATTTTGGAAGGGAGAGCAGGGCTCCAAGGGAGAATAGGAACAGAGAACATGTAAGGAGGAATGTGATAGTGGAAACAACAGAGACAAAAGCTTTGGTGTCTTAAGATGGACTTGGGTATGACTGGAGTGACCAGGATAAAAAAGGACCTATAAACTTTGCACTTATGGCATATACATCTTCAAGTTTTTCAAGTTCTTCAACCTCAGATTCTGAGGTATCTACTTGTTCTAAAGCATGTTTAAAATCTTATGAAACTCTCAAAGAACATTATGATAATTTGACAAAAGATTTTAATAAGTCTTAATTAAATGTAGGAGCTTATAAAGCAGGTCTAGAATCCGTAAAGGCTAGACTAGATGTGTGATAAGTGTAAAATACACATATCCGTTTGTACCTAAAATAATCCAATTAAACCCAAAACAGACCAAAAATGGCAAAAATATGCT